>VXCM01004005.1:11902-45667 GCA_014773175.1 Lucifuga dentata
CCTTCACCTCCATCATCCTGCAGATTTCACCACGGTAGAGACAGGAAGTAGCAGTTAGCTTGCTAGCAGTGCTTAATTTGTGCCTTAACGCACCAGAACTGAATTCCAGCACTTATTTCTGATGGCTCTGTGCGTACCGGGAGAGATTATTTCAGAAGCTAGCGTTCCGGAACTATATTAAGTAATTTAGTTTTAATTTTATCGCTTTTGGACACAATTGTGTGCATTAAACAATAAAATAATTAAATTGTGTACGACAAATTCTTGACAAAATCACAAAAGCAAATTATCGAAGCTAACACACCAACCCGGAAATGTGGATAAAATGGATGAAAACGAGCCTTTCTAAAAGTTGATAGAGGAATGATCACACTGTGAAATGTTTCTCCATAGCGGCGGTGTTTTTTTTTAAATTTTAGTTTCTTAAATGCAGTTATGGTGTGTCTATCAGCAGTGGGACACATACACTGCAAGCCGGCTACGAGGCTCTTGTCNCCCCCCCCCCCCGACAACTGAAAGTCCCGGTAAAAATTAGCATCCCAATCCAACCATGGTTCCGGCACTTCTTTTTGCCCAAATTAAGCACTGCTTGCTAGCCCTGAAACAGGAAATGTTCCATGAAGGTCTTAGTTGTGTTGTTAAAGCTAAGTTATCATGGCGTTGGACTTGACAGGATTTTCTCTCTCCTGGTTATTTGTTAGATTTGTGGATCTTTTGTTTATCAGGTCATCTGGTTCCTTTACACCATCCTTTAAGGTGGAATTGCTCTTTTTGTAGCTTTTGTACAGTTCTGGTTACAGACTCTCTCCACCTCCCTACACTCCAAATAGGAGTGTAGGGAGGTGGAGAGAAAAAAGAGACAAAATGCACAATAAACAACGTTAAAGATGAATTTGACTGATAGCATTATTATTTTTTTCTAATTTTCTATAGATATCACGATAATATTGTTATCGTGAATTCCTTTGGTCACAATAATCGTGAAGTAAAAATCTGATATCGTGACAGCCCTATATTTCACTCAGTTTGATAGTTAAGATACACCAGTTTTCCCACAACACACACATGTTTACAGTGCGTAACAGGAAATAGGAATCCCAAACAAACATGTTTAGATATCAACACCATCTGAAAACACACATCAGAATCAGACTTTCCTCTGATTTGAGATTCCAGCAAAGCTACCGTGGGAAACATGGAACAATAACGATAAAATATGTCAGCTCTAGAGTGTGCTTAGAGAAAAAGAGCTAATAAAATTCATCCTACCTCACAAACTGCTGTTATGGGTGCGCAGGGACGCCGTGAGCATGAAGCTCTCGGTGCATTGCTGGCTGCTGGAAGATGGTGACCTGCGCGGCGAACGCTGAAACCGGTTCCTCCTGTTGAAGTAGCTGCCGGCTGTCCAGGACCGCTGGTGCTTCCTCAGGTACTCCTTGTAGTTCTTGGTGAGCAGCGTGTACAGGAAGGGGTTGATGCAGCTGTTGGAGTATGTCAGACATGTGGTCAGGTAGTTGATGTTGCGCTTGGCTTTGGTGGAGAGCGACAGCGAGGGATGGAACTGACCCAGCAGCTGCCAGATCCAGAAGGGCAGGAAACACGCCCAGAAGAGGAGCACGATGGTGAAGATCAGGTACAGCACCTTCAGCGAGATCAGAACCACACACGCCACTTAGTCAAACTACTGAGAAACAGCTTAAATTATGGTGAATTTCATAATACATGTACATAGTAAAGCTGTATCATATCATCTAATACCAGTATAATTTTCTATTTGATAAAAAAAAAAAATCTGATATTAACGATATTGTGATATGATGTGTTGACGCATTTTCATAATGCACGCAAGAAGAAACTAAACTAGCATGTCAGAAAGTAGCAGGTCAGTGCCTGGCAAATTATCTTCCTATAAAGGCAGAAATCTCTGTCTGTGGCACCAACATCTCTAGAACATGGCATGTATGAAGCTGAAATTCAGCAGGTTTGTTGATCAGGACCCAAGGACGTGCAGCTTCACATGTGAAGTTGTTTGGATGAGCGGTTCTCAAATTGAGCTGTGCCAGTAAAAAGTAGCCCACATGGCAGGATACGCTCCAGGCATGGCAGCATATGCTCCGGTCCAGTGGCAGGTCTCAACCCGACCCCGTACAGCTAACACAGCTAGCTCAGAGGATGTGCACAACTAAAGACAGGCTGCGGTGCACACCATAAAGTCCGGCCGGTCTGAACAGACACATGTTGAACGGGCGCTGCACTAGTTTCCTAAAAAGGACCTTCCTCTTGTGTGAAATGGTTCAGCTACAAGCTAACTGGCTAACAGCTAAAGGTGGAAACACAACAAATTACTTTCTCCACCTGAAGCAGAAACACCTGGTTGACAGTTTACAGTTTGTTTACTTCTAAAATCACCCATACAACATTATTCAGTGTTATATTGTTCATATAATCTTGAATATCGTTATTGTAAAAATACCTTCAGATATCATGATGTTATTTTAGTATCACACACCCCAGTACATAAATCACCAAATGCAGATCTTAACAGCTTAGAAAGGATAGATAAGTGAAGTGAATGGAGCTTTTTTGAGTGACCATGGCTTTGGAAATAAAAGATCTATATGACTGCCTCTGCTCCTCTTGGCTCAGCATAGCACACCTAGCATGAATCAGAGAGGGGAAGCAGAGGACATAATTCTTCCTAAAGTGTGGAAAGGTTTATTTTAAAGGAGGGTCAGTTTTTTCTCTCTATCTCATTCCTACATGCACAACATACACTAAAGGCCTGTGATGCTGCTGAAGCACGTGCACCACCACATGCAGTCAGTGTCATGATGATAAGAAAAAGCTGAATCAGATTCCAGTCAGAGCAGCAAATCGAAAACCCACAGCAGCAGGGAGCAGAGATTACAGAAATAGTTTGAGCCTGTGCTCCACTCAGCCAGCGTAATCTGACGTAGCAGCTCTTTGCCTGATATCTTGACAGTTTTTTTTTTTTTTGGTAAAATCTCCATCAACTAGTTGTGTGATAGTTGTGTGTCTGTGAGGAACTCAAAGCTTTGTTCAGTAGAACGTCTGTAGAACTGGTTTGTACTTCCTGTTACTGTTCATCAGGCTCTAAGGCCAGTTTCACATGATAAGCGTTGAGCGGTGCACTGAGCTGGGCTTTCCATTACTGTGTATTGGAAGCACTGCTCGGATACTTCCTTTTGATGCTGCGCTAAAGTTCAACCAAATTCAACTTAGATCCTTCACTGCTGATCCTTCCAACATGTAACCAATGAGAGAACAGTTCTACGTCACATAAGCAGAGGCGACATAACGGAAAAGTTTACTTTCTCACCAGGTTAAATTCTCTGTTTGTGCGTGACTCAAGGTTTCATACATCCATGTTTGTCTTTTTTTTTTCACTTTTCTTCTTCATATGAGACGAAAAGCCAGAGCTTTCCATGGTAAATACCGTTAACCATCAACATGTCAACAGCAACAAGTGCTGGATGCCGAGCTCAGTGCATCGCTCAACACTTACCGTGTGAAAGCGGCCTAACTGATGGATGTTTCTGGTTCCTCCTCCAGATCTCTGCTAAGCTTGTTTCTAAAGACCTGTGAAGCTGTCTGCTGCAGGCTGCATTAAGTGGTGTGTCTGTGTATGTGTGTGTGTGTGTGTGTGTGTGAGAGAGGGCTTTGGTCCAGTCACGTTCAGCGTCCCGTCATCTCCATGACAACGGTGAGTTGACATGGCTTGATAAGTGGACTGGCCTTTGCATATATGAATTAAAATGAACTTTAAGCAAACACGATTTTTTTCTTTCATAATTTTCTTGGTGCTTAGATGAAAAATGGATTCTAAAAACNTAAGCAAACACGATTTTTTTCTTTCATAATTTTCTTGGTGCTTAGATGAAAAATGGATTCTAAAAACAGAAAGGATAGCACGGAGAAACAGCAACAATTACGGAATTATTCATCCAAGGGCATCATTGGCATTATTTACGCCCCCCCCCCCCCCCNCCCCCCCCATCCTGCCCCAAAATCTAGTCAAACCAGCAGCTACATAATGCCTTTGTCTCGCTAAAAATATGACATTTTAGCTTCTAAGAACCAACATGGAACTTGAGGAAACGTGGAAGTAAGCTGCAATGTTAGCTGCTTAACTAGCTGCTGCTGCTAATGCTAACTCCAGTTTTCCTGTTCTACTCTGTGTAAATTCATGAAGCTAACCTAACTAACTGTCTTAACTAGCTGCTGCTGCTAATGCTAACTCAAGTTTTCCTGTTCTATTGTGAGTAAATTCATGAAGCTAACCTAGCTAACTGTCTTGGGGCCAGGCCAGAATTGTTATGATTTGTTATATGGTAAATATTTGATTTATTACTGTCTACTGTTTCTTTATATGATATGATTTGGATTATATTAGAAGCTACATGTGGCTACTTTGCTTTTTTTTCCCCCTCAGACCAGCACTTTACAGCTTGTTGATTATTCTAAAGAATAAGCTTGATCAAAGTTACTCACTACTCAAGTAATCTTTTTAATAGATACTTTATTACTCAAGTCATTATTTTGGTGAGTACTCTTACTTATACTTGAGTTATTGTTATCATAAAGTAACAATACTTTTTCTTGAGTACAGTTTCTGGCTACTCTACACACCTCTGCTAAAGATGTTTCACCGTTTATTTGAAAGGCTTCTTCAGTTCTAACTGGAGTAGGAAAAGGTTCCACCCACCATGGTATGCAAACGTAGTTGAGTCCAAGTACTCTCTGGATACTGTTTGTCTGCTGATTACATGCTGCTCTAACAACGTTTCCCTGTAATGATGCAGATGTGGTTGTGTCCAGAGAATACTCACGCTCAGCTATGTCCGTCTCACTAACATACACATCTGTACATTTCTCACTGGACGGACTAGTGAACACAAAGTCACTGCTGATGTGTAGGGATGCCAACTTTAGGGTGGATGAAGTGCTGTGTCAGTAGGAATGAGCGAGTACACCATCATCTGTATCTGTATCCATATCCATTCAATCAACTAAATTATCCCTATCTGTGTCTGTACTCGGATAGGCGGGGCTTAGCTTGTTACTGTGGCTTTATTTTATTTTTAAATGAACTGACGTGTAAAGACAGTAGAGCACCAGGTTACAGCTGGCTAACCATGATGTGCTATATGTCATGTGATCTTGTGATTTCAGTTGAGCAATGACGTCTAAATGCGCACAAAATTGCAGTGGATGTGTAAGAATCACTAGCTAACTGGCTAGTTAGCCTAGCAGCTACTAGCTTCTTGTAGCTTCGGGTTCTAAGCTAGTAGAAGCTAGTAGAAATGTGCGTTAGTATCAGTATTTTGCGTGTGAATGTCCACATTAAATGAATGTATGTATGTTTAGCTGTGGAGTGAGAATAATGTTGAGCTGAATCTGAGAATAGCAAACTATAGCTAATAGATGCTACTATGCTAAAGTACAGCTAATAGATGCTACTATGCTAGTGTGGACAGAGTGGCTGTGGGTCGTGTGTGGAGCAGCAGGAGGAGCTCTGTGATTGGCTGCCTGGACGATCATGGAACCATGTGACAGCGCTAGTAAGAGCTACCTTCACGAGTATGGGTAGTGAGACATTTTATTCGGATGGTACTCATGCTCGTAAAAAGTGCGTTATCTGTCATGGATACTCATTTCATCCGAGTACTCGGCTCATCTCTATGTTTCAGAGTATTCATTGCTGCTCAAACATCAGTCAGTGGACGTTTCTCCTAACTACCTGACACCAACAAAACTCTGGTCCAGTGGTGAAGCTGATGTGATTAAGTTCAGAGCGTTCTTGGTTTCACCTACATCTGCATCCCACAGTGGGCTTAAACTGTCCAAGTAACGGGCTTTTACCATGTGAGGAATAAATTCTGCTACCTCTTCCTGCTACAGTTGGAACAGAAGACGCCTTTTGGTTGAAATGCAAAACATCTTCAAGCAACTCTTTCTAGTCCAGTGACTCAGGTTCAGACTTCCAGACTTCTGACCATCTGGATGAATGAGATGAATCTTCACAGACATTGTGAAAAAGAAAAAAACCGTATCTCATAAAACACAGTGACTACAGAATATCATAATGCACTAACCTTTTGGTTGGGAAGTTTCTTGGTCTGCTTGAAGGTTTCCGTCTGTGAAACCCAATACGTGCGTGCGAGCTGGGTGTAAAGATAGCCAATGATGAGGCCTGGAGCTACGATGCTAGTGCAAAACAGGAAGGAGATGTAAACCTTGTAGGATAATGGTGACAAGGTGGGCTGACACATCGCTTTATTGCCCACCGTCATGAGCTGGATGCTGACGATCATTGGCAGCGTGAGGATGAGAGAAGCAGCCCAGACCAGCAGAGCGATCGCTTTGCGGTAACTTTTCGACCGTTTTACCGTGTCGAGTGGCTTGAGCACGGCAAAGTAGCGCTCTGTGCTCATGATCGTGAGTGTGAAGATACTGGCATGCATGGTCAGGAAGTCCATGCTGATCAGAATCCGACATCCGGCATCCCCAAAGTACCATCCCTTCAGGAAGTGTGTGCAGACCACAAAGGGAATAGTGAGCAGATACAACAGGTCTGCCAGAGCCAAGTTTATGATGTAGATGTACATGGAGGCCGCTGTCCTCATCGAGTGGAACATGACGACCAGCGTGTAGATGTTTCCGGATACCCCAACGAGGCACATGATGGAGAGGATGGTGCCAATGGTGAATGTGGCGGCCGTGTCCTCGAGCGAGTTCAAAGGGGGCTCGGTGGTGTTGGGCGCCACGACAGGCTCCATGGATACTGTGGTCATCTCTGGAATGGTGGGAAAAGAAACGGGGGAGGTCAGGTGGGCTTTAAAAAGGCAACATGGATGAAAATGACATTTTGCTGTTCATCTACGTCCACATCCCACTGTGGGCTGAACCCTCCCAGTGATGGGCGTGTCCGCCACGTAGAAATGCCACTCCCTGTTCCTGCTGAAGACGCCTTTTGGATGAACGATTTTTCCAATCCAATGAGACAATTTAAATGATTCAAGCTTTTGCAGAGGGAAGGTTGTCAGGTTCAATATATACTAACTGAATCTTCATATTTCTACACATACTTCTGTTTGTCAAGGTTAGAAAATCACCATAGCAACTCAATTATTTAAAGGTAAATTAATCATGGATTGAATTTGATTAAAATTCCCTTTAGGATAAAACTCCATGGACTGTGCTCTTAAAAGAAGACAGAAGTTATTAACGACTGAGCATGAAATCTGGTTAAAGGACAGTTTTATCGTCTCTGACCTCAGATGCCCTGATGCTATAAGATACAAATCTGTTTACTGAAGCCATAGAAAATCATCTGATTCAAACAAGGTAGTACCAAAATGAAATATTCAGGAGGTTGTGTTTTTATTGCACGGTGATTAAATATTTGAACGACAAGTGAACAAACATTAAAGAGAACACTAGTAAGTAAGGTCATTTAGTCATGGGAAAACGAGGCTGAATGCTGATGAATGCGTTAGGTAAGATCCTGAGTATTAATTTACGTCAGAGTTTAAGCATCCTTGACGGCATACAGGGAAAATATTGAAGGCTTTTTTTCATTCGCTTAACAGCAAGCAAGACAATGAAAATTTATGGGGACCTGATTAAAAAAAAAAAAAATGCTCGTATTGCCAATAGTTAATTAATTAGTTAATAGTTAATAGTCAAAGAACACAGAGAACTTTTCCTGAGTCAAAGCACAGAAGAATCATTAAAAGCATTCGTGCTTTTGGACTTTGAAGCTGATTGTGTTCAGAGCAGAGACGGTTGAAGTCAGAGTCCTCGAGTCCTAATGTCTTTATGGACATTTGTTTTATAAACAGAATTTATATGGTCTTACCTGTGCTTCCTCCAGAGGGGATCAACACTCGGCCATGCTTCGACTCACTTTGCTCCTCCAAACTTCACACTCAACCCAAATATTTCACACTCCATAAAACTCTCAGGAGCTTCTACACAGTATATGAGACATGGAACATAACAGGAAAAAAAAAATTAAAGTCTATATCCAACAGTCCTGAGAGGGAAACAAAATGAGTCATCTACGAAAACAGAACCGTACCATTTTTAAATAATCTCAAAATAGTATCTAAACCCAATCCAAGGTGTCCTCATGTAAAACCATAAAAGTTCTCCTCCGTTTCCTCTGAACACCTTCAGCATCCAAACGTCTGACATCAGAGCGTAGAAAAAGAGAACGTCTGAGAAATGAGGAGGAGGAGCACATAAAGATACGGCTGATGGAATCCCCCTCTTCTCTGAGAGAGAGAGAGAGAGCAGAGGGTACAGCTACTTAGCCTGTAGCGCTCATAAATCCAAAGTAGGAGGGAGGGAGAAGATGGAGTGAATGGAAGAGAGAGAGAGAGAGAGAGAGAGAGAGAGAGAGAGGAAGAGAGATGGGGAGGGGAGGAGGGAAAAGAGGAAAGGGGCATGGTTATGAAGAGGTATGCAGGAAACGTGTTCTGCTCTCTCTTTCTCTCCCCTCTACCTCCTTTTCTGTCTCTCTCAACCACACACTCTCTCCATCTCCCCCTCCTCCTGTCTCTCTCTCTCACTCTCTCTCTCTCTTGCTCTCTCAACCCCTGTGCCATCTATATCCACGTCCCAGAGGTGTGTGTGGTGTGTCTCAGCCTGACACGTGGTTGGTGCACAGACATATAACGTGACACGCTAACAGCACGTTTCCCCTGTGACACAAACTCACACATATAAATCACTGACTTCAAAGACGGCTCACACTCTCCATGTTGTACAGGAACCGATTGCCATTATCACTTATTTTAAATGGACGGTGTCAGGGTCAATGTCACCTTCTGCTGCAGCAAAAAAAAAAAAGGGGGGGGGGGNGTTGATGCGATGTAAACAGTGACATCGGCCTTCTGCTGCTGCTGCAGCCGCATCTATAAAGTTAAACGTCTGCTGACTGAGATCCTTCACACACACACAACAGTGCCATGTTAAACAAAAAGTAAATGAACCACACACACCTGCAACTAATGATTTATTACTGATTAATCTATTGATTATAGTTTTTCAATAATTTGTTAATATCTGTAATATGTTAAAAGTATCGACAAATGATGATCGAAGGTTTGGAGAGGTGAAGGTGCTATTTAGCATCTAGTTTTATTCTTTGCAACGTTTTAGCCTGCAAAAAAAAAAACACATTGATGCATTTCTGCTTTACTCGCTGCAGCATCACTGTGCACACTGAGTGAAAACAAGCAGAAAAAGCTTGCTTTCTTCTGATTGGCCAGAAGCCACAGACTGTAAAACATGGATGTTGGCCAAATGCTTGTTAGCCTCGTTTGTGGGCGTGTCTAACCCAATGTGCTCTTCAGTAAATTCATGCATAATGTGTATGCAGGTTGTATTTATTGGGCTCAAACATGCAAAACCACTGGTATGGTCCTTTAAAAATGCACATTTTCAAAAACAAACATTTTCATCTTGAAGTAATATGAAGATCAGAAACAGTTAATTGTTACTTTTTAGAAGCTTGACCCAGACAATATTCAAGATTTTCACCAATACGTAAGATGATTAATCAGATATTAAAATTATTTTCCATCTTACCTTGATCGACTATTTGATTAATTGACTCACTGTTTCGGCTCTAATCATTTATAACTGAAAATTGAATTACCTTGTAGAAAAACTATCAGACTGGGTTCATTCATTCAGTAATATTCCTCCAAAATTATTCACAGCAGCAGATAAGTCTTGCTCTTTTTTTTTTTTTTTTTTTNTTTTTTTTTTTTTTTTTTTAAATCAGCTTGACTCTGTTGCAGTGGAAATAACTGATAATTATGATTTTTATAATCTTTTTGTCTGTTTTGTTAAAAGTCATCTTAAAACACAACACTTTATTTTTATTATGATTATGAGTGTTGGGAGTTTTTCCCAGCAGGAATCCTGCAGTTTCAGTCTGTCTAATCCAGGTTTATCCCTTATCTGATCCAATCAGAGATGCCTGGAGGCATTTTATGTATTTGCTGCCATGACCTTTAGACCTCAGAGGTCAGATGTCCATTAACAACAATAAAGCCGCTCAGCAACTGGCTAACCCCTTTACCGTGTTCAGCCATGTGCTGCATACTAAAAACATATAAACAAAGTACAGTTTAGATTTTCCAGCCAAATGTTGGTCAAACCCTCATGGCTTTACATGAAATTATTCTATTTATTTATTTATTTTGATCATGCTTAAAGGACTATACCAGACATTTTTGCATGTTTGAGCCTAATACGTTCAATTTTCATCCACGTAACATTACAGACAATCATTTCCCAAAGATACTACTGTAACGATGAATTAAAAATGTTTTTCCTACCTTCCAGATCTCCATTGGTTTCATTTCATTCTGGTACACTATTAAAATCAACTTGTTGATACTTGAAACGTTCTTTNCTCCATTGGTTTCATTTCATTCTGGTACACTATTAAAATCAACTTGTTGATACTTGAAACGTTCTTTGATAGGTTGGGGTATTCAAATACATGTTAAAGGTCCAAAAACAAAAATTTCAAAAAAGACAAAGGTCTGTTTATTACAGTCGGTCAAGCCTGGGTTGGATTGGGGATCCTATTTTTTATCTTGAGCTGGGGGGGGTGTTGCTGACGATAGTGGAACAGTTGGACTTTCGGAGAGAATTTTGACTTGTTGCGTCGCAGTGATGTCTCACAGATAATATAAGTAATACATATGAAAAGTATAATTTTCATTTTTTCTCAGAGTCCAGAGACAGTTGTGGTTTGTTTGGTCCAGATCCGGACCGGAGTCCGGACTTTGAGGATGACTGGGATAGGTAATCCATTATCGTGAACAAGACATGTATTCAGGTTTTTTTTAGAAGTTATGTAATTTTAGTGTTTAACTGCAATAAAAAGCGTGGAGTGAATGTATGCCTCCACCAGGGAATATAGTCCCAAAAGAAGACCTGCATTTATTGAAAAATTTAAAGGACCGTGACTTCATAAGGCTGTGTAACTATTAGCAGGAGAAACATGGATTTTTTCTGTGCAGTCTGTGACTTCACAGAAGTCCAACAACAACACACCACTCGGTTTCAGATCAGGGAGGCCGTTCCTCCCAATCACGCCCCTCCTGGTATCCCCATCATTGCCGAACGGGTAGTGGACAAGGGCATAGGCCCATGCAGGCTGGTTCTCGGACAATATAGTTCATACAGGAAAAAAATAAACAAGTCAAGGATACACAGTTATGATTGAAAAGCTTTACGTGAAATTCCTGTGATGATACCAAATTTTATGGAATTCTGTATTTTGTCTACAATATTATCTTGTTTAAAGGAAATATAAAGTGATAAAAAGTGGTATAGCTGAAGAAAATAAGAAAATTACTATCATGGGTTTTTCAGGGTTTATTCATGAGTTAACTGATGAATTCTTGAATAATTAAGGGATCTTTTAATGTCCTTTGTGCTTTATTGATTTGAAAAAATTGAAAGTCCCTGGACTGTTTATCCAAATTAAGGTAATTGAATATACTTTTACGAGGTAAATTAATGGAATTCAATTGGCATCTTTTAGGAGGTTAACAGTAGAAATGATGAACGATACATGGTGTGTTTTTATTTTTATGACTCTATTAAACGTCAGAGAAATTCAGAGCTGAGCGGCGAAACAGGAAGTAACCTGACATTTGCAATGCAGGAAGGATTTATCTCGCAGTTTTTACACATGACGGAAAATAAATTAGTCTGCAGGAGTGTGTGTGTGTGTTTACATGAAATGGGGAGTTGAGTTTATAAGGTTGTCTGTGAGATCTTATCTCAGCAGGGTCGCATTATTTCTTTGCCAGGCTTTGTGTGTGTGTGTGTGTGTGTGTGTGTGTGTGTGTTTGTAGGTCTGTGTAGGTCCTTTTCATAAAACAAATATTACCTGTAAAGGGATCAGGGGATCATTGATGAGAACATGTTACAGCCAGTATTACTCGATTATCTGAGGCTCAAACAGCCTATCAGAGATTCAGCCAATCAGAAGAGACTTTATGAGACGTTACAGGCATGCACACACGCACACACACATATACATACATAGAGAGAGAGAGAGAGAGAGAGAGAGAGAGAGAGAGAGATGGCAGCATTGAATTTACCAGAAAGCAAAAGCAATCACAGGGCAGCTTAAAGGAACATACCAGTGGTTTTGTATATACACACATACATGTTACGTTACTGACAACCATTTTTCAAAACATAGCTTAAATATTAGCATTGGTTTTCATATTTCTCATACGTGACAGCCGGGCTGGGCCATATGTACAATCTATCAGCAAAATAAATCTAAATAAAATATAAATATTAATTATTATTGATCATTAATTATTTAATTTATAATAATAATCATTATATTATTGTTTATATAATAATTATAATTATGGATAAATATTAATACAATATTAATCAATTATTATTAATTATTAATAATATAAATATAAATGAATAAAAATAAATAAGTAAAATCTCGATTTATTTTCACACTTATGGACAATTCTTGATTTAATCTCAATTTTTCTTGTTTTTCTCCAAATTAATTAAAAAACTGATCAAGCCATAATTCTAATAAGTATTTTCTTTATTACAATAATAAATTAATAATGTTACTTTTAAATAAAATTGTAGGGCTTTCTAAAAAAAAAAAACAAAAAAACAAACCTTTTAAACTAAAAGCTTTTTTCAGCGATGTCCATGTTCCTTGTGAGGAGGACATGTTACATATTCCACCGTATGAAGACGACTGATCAGACACCATGACACTGTAACATGATGCAGTAACATCATTTGCTTTTTTGCTGCACTTTGACTGCAGATCTGCATCTCGCAGCGCTGCATTGCTGCACTCAGCTGCATGTTTCTGCTGCAGCTGCTGAAATACATTTGAAGTGCTGCTACTTTTAGAAGCTGCAGCTCCTACAAACTTTACATACGACGGTTTGCTCCATGCCGTGAAGAAAAACCAAACCACTTCCACATGACTGACGTGACATTTCCTTTCTTAGAAACGAGCTCATCTTCAGTGGAAGTTTGCTGGCATCTTGACACATCTGACCTGCTGAAAGCTTCGTGGGCGTGGCATCAACCAACGTGATGATGGCTGATTGGTCGGTTTAATGAGCACAAAATGGGCTTGTTTGACAGAGCGACCCGCTGCCGCATTTCCCTCATTAAAAATAGTTAGATATTAGTTTTTAAAGAAAATCTCGATTTTGCAATTCAGACATTTTACACATCGTGCCAAAACGTAAAATCAAGTTAATTGATTTATCACCCAGCCCTGACAGGTGAGCAAAAGATCCCAATCAGGCATGTGCACGTTTGTGGAAATGTAGCCTCAGAGTTCTGCCAACAGTCATAACGCTGAAGCTCCAACACACACCAGAGCTCCAACACACACACACACACAGTATAAGATTATCATCTTATACGGTTTAGCACACATACACACACACACACACACACACACACACACACACACATTATAGGTTTAGATACGAAGCCATCTAAACCCTCTATTGTTTTCCTCCTCCTGCTCAAGGTACATAGAAATTATTCATCCGGATTCAGACGGGATTTCAACACAACAGAATGTTTTGTTCTGCACATCTGAAGCTTATCGTGGTCTCATTCATTACAGTCCTGCAGGAGATGTTGTCGTTGTTGTTGTTGTTGTTGTTGTTGTTTAGCCACGGAATGTTAGGAAGCTTAGGAAATCTGTTTCCTCCAAACGCTCCAGGTATCATTACGTGACGGCTCTGGATGCATAAAAATGGGATTTTTTCCTGATATTTTTGTAATAACTGTGGTGTCTGGATGCAGTTCAGCTACTAACTAACTAACTAACTAACTAACTAAAGCATAACATTGAAGACATCATGAGACATGGACATAAATGCTGCAAACAGAAATGCAGGCAAACAATTTTAAGAATCAGACTTTAGGAATCATAAACATCTCATCTTAAAGAAGAACTTAATACCCTCTTTTTGTTTGACCACGCCTCCTTCACCAATTCAAAAAAATGTTGAAGTTTAAGGTGCATGTGTCACCTGAACATTTAATTTTGAATGATTCAGAGATTTGGCAAAACAACAGGAAAAATAAAATCCAGTTTTATGTTTTGGAAAATGGTTGTCAGTAATATAACGTGTATTCAGGTTGTATTTAAATTCAAACCTTTTCACCTTACTTATGTTCTGTGTTGGTTCGACTTAATTTCAGCAGAAGTTGTCACAACTGAGAACGCTTGGTCCAAAGAATTTGTTTGTAGTGGGCGGAGTCTGAGGCAAACTCAGCAAATGAAGCAGAGAAAATGAGTTAACATACCTGTTTAATTTGGGACAACTTGTTTTTTATTTTTGATCAGTGAAAGGAGGAATTGGAGTTAAAATTAGTCGCAAAAGAAAGTTGAAATATGTACCAGTGTAATGCCTTCAGGATAACTTATTAAATTATGATTTCAAATGAAAAAGATTAACACGGTCATTTAATTAGAATTTTTATTCTAATACCATGCATTTGATTAACTCATGGTTAAAGGTCCCTTGAATTGCTTTTTAGAGTGTGGGCTTAAAGGACCATACTGGACCATACATGCCATTTTGCATGTTTGAGCCTAAAATATTCAATTTTCATACACGTTATGTTACTGACAATCATTTCCCAAAGGATAAAACCGTATTTCAGCTTTCCTGATATTTTGCTAAATCTCTTAATCTTTCAAAATCAAATATTCAAGTGATACACCCACCTTAAAAATCCATGTTTCTCCTGCTAATAGTTACACAGCCTTATGAAGTCACGGTCCTTTAAATTTTTCCATAAACACAGGTCTTCTTTTGGGACTATATTCCCCGGTGGAGGCATACGTTCACTCCACACTTAAACACTAAAATTACATAACTTCTAAAAAAAGACCTGAATACATGTCTTGTTGGTGATGATGGATTACCTATCCCAAGAACGTTTCAAGTATCAACAAGTTGATTTTAATAGCAGAATGAACTGAAACCAATGGAGGTCTGGAAGGTAGGAAAAACATTTTTAATTCACCGTTCCAGTAGTATGCTTTGGAAAATGATTGTCAGTATATGAAAATTGAATATATTAGGCTCAAACATGAAAAATGGGTGGTATGGTCCTTTAAACCTACAAAATTACTGGTATGGTCCTTTACGTTGCAATTACCTATCCTAAAAAGTCAATGTTGTGACGTCTTCAGGTTCAAGTCATTTTATTAGTAAAAGTGGAGTTTGCTGATGCTTGTTAACTTTTATCTGCTTTACTTTTGATTTATTATTTTATTTCAGACATAAAGAAAAAAACATTGAAAAATGTCTGAAAACGAGTAGGACGAAGTATAAGTTTTAACTCCTACATATTTATGCAAATCATCTCTTATTGTTTCCTGCTTCTTTCATTATATGTACAAGCTTAAAGCTTAAATATAGTTATCAGCAAAGATTTACCTATAAATAAATATAAGCATACGTTTCCAGCTATCAGTTTAACATTATTTACACATATACCCATAAATAAAAGTAAGGTGACAGCTTCTTTTCTAAAAATGACAGCAGAGCATCACAGGTGATGGAACAGCAACTTCCTTTTTGTGACTATTTCCAAAATAAAGGAAACACCACACTAATGCATTCGTTCCTTCAGTTTCAGCGCTGCGGCGTTAGTTGTGCAGCTTTCAGAGTCGCTGCTGGAGAGATGCTTTCTTTTCCCAGGAATGGGAAATTGATGTGGCGTAAAATAAGATTCCTTCCTGCTGAAGTGGGCGAGAAATCCACGGCGTGAGTTTTCTGATGTTTTTGAGGTCAAAGCAGCGGAGTAAATCGTTTGTGTTTTATTAGCATTCAGAGGCTAACAGAATGCCTCTGTTATTTACTTTCATCAACATCAAGAATCAGGAAGAAGTACGTCGTCTCAGGACAGAAGTTTCCTGTTTTGGCAAAAATAAGCTTCTAAGCATGAATGAACAGAAATTCCACTTCCTGTTTGTTTTGGTAGGAAAAGGAAGAGGAGCTTGATGAAGAGCTGTTACTCTGCCAGCATGAATCAATGAGTCAGAGTATGTGTATGTGTGTGTGTGTGTGTGTGTTTGTATGCATGTATGCGTGCATACGTGTGTGCGTGTTTGTGTGCGTGCATGTATTTGTGTGTGTGCTGTGTGCGCACGTGTGTGTGCGTGTGTGTGCTTGTGGCTAATGTGCTGCAGTTTATTGATCTGCTGTAACAACCACAATCAGACAGGAAAATACACAAAATACACAATACACAGCATACACGTCTGTTTTGCTTTTTATTTCCTTTCCTGCACTCATCTATTGTGCCTCTCTCTCTCTCTCTCTCTCTCTCTTGCACACGCACGCACACACACACATGTCCTGAGGGGANCTCTCTCTCTCTCTCTCTCTCTCTTGCACACGCACGCACACACACACATGTCCTGAGGGGAAGGAGGAGAGAAGGAAGAAGCAGGTTTTTGGTGTGAAAGCAAAGATCCGTCCGGCTCTGAAGCTTTTTCCTGAAGTTTCTCCTGGAAGTTAAACTTTGTCTTTTAGCTGCAGACACACGACGTTCACCAAAATCTCCACGTTATTTAGTACGTTATTTATTTCACATCTACGTTATTGTAGACGTTATTCAGTAGGAAAGTTTGTACTGCATAGAAAGGAAGTGTAAGATTTTTTTAAAAGTCGTGTTGTAGAATTCAGGAAATTTCTCTCCACAGGTTATGAACTTCCATGGTCACATACAGCTGCTCTGTCATTGGTTGATGTTAGAAAGGTCAGCAGGCAGGTCAAAGTTCAACCTGGTTAATCTTTGGACTCAGCAGCGGTTGGGAGCCGTCGCTCAGCTCCTAATCCACACGAGCTCAGCACGCCGCGCGCCGCTGATCACATGACCACACTTATTATAAAGAGGAACAAACGCTTTTAATGTGCAAATGAGCTACAAGACGACTTGGAGAGCAGCCAGAGTCGCTTTCTGACGTTTGTCTGCCAGCAGCTTTCTGACGATTCCACGCTCATGCGTTTATTTACAGAGAGCGAAGAAAACCGGATTGAAGAGTGAAATACGGGAAGAAATATGAGCTGATGAAACAAAACGTACGATTTAACACGCTGTCGTCTGAGCAGACAGAAAACAGTGAAAAATGAAAACCAGCAGCCAGTTTTCTTTTTTTCTGACAGACTCACGTTTCTCTGCACTGAATAAAGATTCAGGGAACGTTACTTTCTGCTGCCACGGTTACATGAAGTGTGTNGTTTCTCTGCACTGAATAAAGATTCAGGGAACGTTACTTTCTGCTGCCACGGTTACATGAAGTGTGTAGTTAGAGCAACGAAGTGTGTGTGTGTGTGTGTGTCTTCTACAATCTGCTTAAAAACACAGTCACTGTATTCCAGCTTCATACTTTTCCTTGGATAAGAAAAGATGCTGGAACAGGATTTGTGGCTGTTTGTGACCTGATACGAACATCCCAGTTTATTTATTTCTTTTGGAGAATTTAGGAGGAAGTCACAAACGCGTCGCTATTTCTGAAGAATCTGAAAACTCTTCCTGGAAGCTGTACTTGGTGTTTTTGATGTATTTGTGCTGAGTTTGTCTCGGCTGCTGTGAATGAGCCCGTTTGGTTTGGCGTCATTGAGCCTGTTCTCATGTAGACGTACAGTAGAGCTCAGAGCGAAGACAAGATCCAGATGGGTAAAACAGCCGGACGCAAGGGGTCACGACCTCTGAGAGAGAGAGAGAGACGGGCGGACGAGCGGAGTAGAGACAGGCAGATATGGAAAGAACATAGATGAGGTTTTTATCTAAAATAGCTGGGATGAACTCTGACGTTCATGATTTATCCTGACAACATGGGGATCATTTTACAAAAATACTTGGACAGAAGAAAAATAAGTAAAAATGTAAAAAGACTGAGACAACAGAAAGAAAATAGTTATAGCACTGTTTTTACGGGAGTGGTAGATTAGATTAATTTCTTTATAAAATCAAAGCCAAAATTGTTTAGCAGAAATCCTTGTGTAGCATACGCAATATAAAAAACAATAAATTATAGTGATTAAAAGCCAAATCCCCTCATCTTTCAAAACCAAATGTTCAGGTGATACATCCACCTTAAAATTCAAGGTTGTGCCTTCATCTGAACGTAGATGGTTGTTTTTAATTTTTCAGTAAAAACCATCTTCTCGTAGGACTATATTCTCTGGCAGAAATTTTGTACTATGCAGCTCCGTGTTGAAACGCTGAAATTATGTTACTTTGACAAAAAACTTAAAAGCTGTTTGTTTACTATGATGGATTATTTATCTCAAGCACGTTTCAAGTCTCTTCAAATTGATTTTTGTATCGTATGAGAATAAACTGAAACCAATGGCAGCCTGGAAGGTAGGAAAAACAATTCTAATATTTACCGCTCCAGTGGAAAATGGTTGGCAGTAATGTAACGTGTATTCATAAGGCTCAAACATAGAAAAACCACCGGTATGCTCCTTTAAAATTTATTTATTTTTGCTATTTTTATTATTGCTCTTTTTTTAATTAAATATTTGATTTTTGTTAAAAATTGCCCAACTCATCCTGGTCTTATTAGAGTTTCTCTGTCTGTGGCACCAACATCTCTAGAACCCAGCACTCTATGAAGCTGAAATTCAGCAGGCTTATTGATCAGGACCCAAGGATGTGCAGCGTCACGTGTGAAGTTGTTTGGTTGAGCGGTTCCACTGTGCTGGTAAAAAGTAGTCTGTGTGATAAGCTGTGGGTGCGGCAGCATACGCTCTGCGGGCGTCGGACACTAATGGCTGCGGGGACGAGCAGGCCTGCTGCACTTTTTCATCAATGCCGATTCAGACTCTCTAATATCACCAGACTTATGGTGTCCAACTTTACAAAGGAAACGTCTTGATTATTGCATATTTCTATATGTTTTGCTTTCCTGTTTATAAGCGCAGTAGTAGCTCACATACACATACACACACATTTGCGTATCGAGCGAGACAAAAATATATGGACTTTGCAGAACCTCTCTCTCTCTCTCTCTCTCTCTCTAGGCTGCTTGGTNACAAAAATATATGGACTTTGCAGAACCTCTCTCTCTCTCTCTCTCTCTCTCTAGGCTGCTTGGTATGCTAAAGGTTGTCATGTTTGCATTGGTCATTCAATACTAATGGTCTTTGTCCCTTATTTTACAATCTGAACTTTAAGTCAGAAATCTGTGTGTGTGTGTGTGCGTGCGTTCATGTCTGTAGCACCAACAACTCTACAACTCAGCTCTGTATAAAGCTGATATTCAGCAGGTTTATTGCTCAGAACCCAAAGACGTGCAGCGTCACGTGAAGTTGTTTGGATGAACAGTTCTCAAATTGACCTGTGTTGGTAAAAAGTAGTCTTCGCAGCAGGATACACTCCAGGAGCGGCAGCATATGCTCCGGTCCAGTGCCACGGTCTCAACCTGACCTCCATACAAAGAACAAAGCTAGCTCAGAGGATGTGCAGAAGTTGTTTGGGAAGTTGAAGTTGTTTTGACAGGTAAAGGTGCAGGTAAAAAGTTATGTTTCACTATACTGGAAGCTCAACTTTATGTTGTACTGGAGTAACAATAGCTAACAATGCTACCAGGTGATAATGCTATTGTTAGCAAACCACGATAGCTAGCATTGCTAACCTATGATAGCCATGCTGCTACTGTTGTTAGCCACCAAACAAAACTATGCTAACATATCATCTGCAGTTACAGATCCATAGTTAGCTGTTCAACACTGAAGGGAAACGGAGTTGGAACAGTTTATAAAGGGAAGGAGTTGCAAAATGCAAAACAGTGGAAGTTCTGCTCTCATCCAGAAATAACCAGCATGCTTTGCTGTGAATTACAGTAGCTACAGGTGTTATGTAAATGAGCAGCTCTGGCTCTCAGCACGGCGAGCAGATTCATGTTCATTTAGAATAATTACAGGAAATGGAATCAGGGACAGCGTGAAGACAGGTTCCTGACAGAGATCTGGATGGAAATACACCTGTTAACAACCAGATATTTAATTTAATTTAATTATTTACTGCTTCCTACAGTCTTTTGGCTTCTTTTTGTCTTTGTCTTTTTGTCATCTTTGCTATTGTCCATAATCGTTCCTACAGTATATTAGGGAAGTATTTTACAAATATTCATTTTTTATATTTAAGCAAGACCATCTATGTCAAATCTCCTGCGAATTTTATTTCATTTGTTAATTTTTTAAAGCACTTGACAGCACCCTTATTTTTGTTTTTTGAGAAATTCACTTCAGTTCAGTTTAACTTTATTGTCCAAAAAGAAAATTCAATTGGCCATGGGTGCAAAAGCCAGAAAGATTAACATAAAACACGCAAAAACAGCAAACCGCATTCAAGATCAAAATCAAAATGAAAAACAACAAAAAATTTAAATTTAAATTTGCATGTCCACATGGCCCACTAGCACAAAAAAAGCTCGATTTGACCAAAGGTTGCATTGATCAGCCTGTCAGTTCATTAATTGCATTAATTAAAAACAACTAACCCGTTTACATTTGCACATAGATGTTAGCAGGCAAAACATTGAATATTAAGGTGCGTGTATCACCTGAACATTTGCTTCTGAAAGATTAAGAGATCTGACAAAAAATAACAGGAAAATGAAAATACGATTTTATGTTTTGGAAAATGTTTGGCAGTAAAGTAAGGTGAATGCGGGTAGTATTTATTGGGCTCAAATATGCAAAATGAACAGTATGGTCCTTTGAATAATCATGCTGTGAGGTAATTTTCAGCGCTAATTCTGCTCCGGCGGATTCTCAGCTGGATAACAAAGGTTCAGTTTAGACTCATATTTAGACGAGCTGAAGACAAACTGTGAGGCTGGAATCCTGCTGCTGCATTAAACTGTGAAGATCCTCCTCCAGTCTGTTTTTATGGCAGCATCTTGGTCAATTAGACTGAATTTCCATGTCTTTCCACAGGTTTGTAGCTGTAATAATACATATTTAAAGACTTCTGAGCCACAGATTTAGAGTTAAGACTTACTGGAAATTAAATGATTTCACTACAAATCCAGTCAGTTTCTAAGCTCCAGTTTAATTGTGAGAATCTCCATCATGACATCCTTTTAATACTTTGAATAACTTTTTCTATGTTCCAGCACATGGTTTGAAGTCTCATTGTACGAGTGGGAATATCTGATATGACAATGATTCATTTATCATATTGTTTTCCACATTTTAGTCATCATTCACTACATTAACGAGTACACTTCTTTTTTGTCTGGGATTAAGGAAATGATGCGAGTAAGATATCCAGGGATGGAATTAATATTCCATGATTTACCAAATATGCTTGACAGATTGCTGAGTTGGACTAGGAGGAGAGTTTGTCAGGTGAGGGAATGCATGTGGATTTATTTGATTATAACGTTTACGTGCCTTAATAAATTCAACATACAATCATATAATCTAAGTCTGTTACTTGCAGTGGCAGGCCGTCAGGGCCAGCAAGGCCTTCTCCGCTGGCCTAGAAATTGTCAGAATCATCAAATTATGTTTTTATAATATAATATATATTTTAATTAATGCTATTTGTACTTTACAAAGTTCATTCCCATCAGTTTTGTTATTAACGCCATTTCATCACCGCTCTCTTCCTCAGTTTTGCTGCTTCCAGTGCAGCTCATATAAATTAGAGCTTTTATCCAATCAGATTTTCCACCTGTGCTGTCTCCGGGTAAAAAATCTAGCCTGAGGCCTTCAGAATCTCAGTGAATCCCCTCTGCTATTCAAGCTAATGGGACAATGTTGTTGATTGTCATATTCTTTAACCAATCAGATTTCGAGTTTGCCATGTTGGGCGTATTCTTTTATATGTCAGGGCCTTCTAGCTGGCCTTGGCCTACGTCATCAGAGTACAGCATTATGCTAACAGCTAAACAGCCTGCCAGAAATTCATCAGAAGAAGGAGAGAGCTGGTTAGCTTAGCTAACTCAAGTAAAGCACGTAACGGAGCATTAATGTTTATTTAAACTTTCTTTCTTGACGTTTAGATTTTTAGATGTAGTGCTTTAGATTTTTTATTTAGATTTTTACTTAGCCCTGTTGTTTTTTAACACACAATTGCTGAAGGAGGAGAAGAAATGGATTAACTGACAACGCTTTTTTCACATTTTGGTACTGAAACGCACCGATAATGTTCAGCCGTGTCGTTAAACTCTTTATGAAGACAGAAAGGAGGATGGACTTTGTCTTCAGATGATGAGCAGCTTTGGTAAGTCTGATGGATTTTTATGTAGCTGGAATCTGTGGAGAAGCCTGTTGAATCTGATTGTGTTATTTGTGTTTTACAGCGTTTTTGCTTACTTGATGGTCGTATGAGTAAATGTGATGGTTGTTGTGAGTTCTTGTTTCTTTGGTAATGACACTGATTTAGGTTATGCCATGTTTATATGTGATGCAGCATCCTGTCATAATGCGTAATAATGCTACATCCTATTCATGTCTCTGCAGTTAGTGTGTTGTAACTGTCATAGGTGTTGATCCTCGTGTTAAATCACTTTATTCCACTCGATAAAGGTTACTGTCACTGTGAATATGGGCTGGTTATGTTGAATAATAGCAGCACCTAGTGTCATGCTGAGGTTATTAGAAGATGGTTTAATTGCGGGAGGATAGCTCTGAAGGTGTAAGTGTAAAATGCACAGCCCACCACTGGTTACTTGGAGTAAACTTAATCCAATTTATGCCGATTTCAGTTTAATTATGGTGTTTACATGATGTTTGAAAAAAAATCGATTTATTGCTTTAATCTGAGTCTAAGTTTGAACGTGTATGTGAACACACTGACAGACACACATATGACAGCAGGTTGTTTTATTGGGTTGCAGGTGTTAAGGAGTTTCTAGTGCTCAGACAGATTGAAGGCCATCTGTGTTCAGTGGACTGAAACGGCTCATGCTGGATTCTGCAGCTCACAGGCTTCAATCTCAGCACACTGAGAGGAGCTGATGGGATGAGTCTGAAGGACGTTGGTGTTGGAGGCTTCATTCAGCTCCATCTTCAATGGTTTGCTGAGTGGAGATTGGTCATTACAGAAGCGAAAGGTTGAGAGGGGAAGATGGGGAATTAGACAAAGACTGGAAAAGTAAAAGTGAGCTTGTTGACCCACTGACCTGATAGTTTTTCCATCGTAGTGTGTGTTTGTCTTTTTTTTTAGAAGTTCAAAGCAGAAAGCAGTATTAGCACGTGATCCTTCCTCGTAATGCAGTGATTCTGCAGAGATTCTGAAGGGATTCTAGATAACACATGTTCTGTGTCTATTTAGGAAAGATGGTGGGAATCACACATAAAAAAACAACCTACCCTGCTATTTCTGGCATTTTTTTGTCCACCAAACAACAAGAATGTCAAAAGTGCCTGAAAAGTAGATGTCAGTGTGCTGGAGGAAAGTTTGTCTGACCTGCCGGAATAACCTGACAGGAGAAATGCAGCTCAAACTCGACGCAGTGCAGCAACAGAGCACATGAAGAACTTCTCCACGTTCATTATTTATGACGAGGGCACACAAGGTACAGAAACCTTTCATTCTGCTATGACTTTATACGCACAAAGCTGAATTATTTAACAATGACTTCACACAGCTCAGTGTTACTGAAATACACTGAATGCAAGGCAGCATAACCTTGAAAATAAATCCATCAGATATTCCTATCAGAGAGATTTATCATGTCAGGCATCAAAAGCACAAATAGAAACAGGATGTTCATGCTGAGAGAGAAACTGAATAAATAAGACCGTGAGAGAAGTAAAGTTCAGTTCAGTGAGAGAAGCAAAAAATGGACATGAATGATAAAACAGCAATTTGAGAGCTGGAGTCACACAGAGACGTAAAACGCCTCAGGATGATTTCTTCTTCCAGTAATGCCCGTTAAAGCTGCTTTATGCTGAACACGGATGCAGACGTGCAGAAAATGTGATGTAGTTGTGGCCAAAACGGTCGGCCACTAAGGCCACATTTGAGGTCATGCACCACCAGACATTTGAAATAATGTGGACGGCGTCTGGGTGATGGAATTGATGATTGGTGCAAAAAAAGAGGTGCAGAGGAAGGAGAAATATATAGGAGGAAAGAAGAGAGAAGGACAGGAAATCAAACAATGGTCAACAGCTTTGATAAGCGACTGGCAGAGGAAGTGAGGAGTTACAGCATCTAAATGATTCCTCCATGAGGGATTATAAAGGCTGACAAATGGCTGCCAGTTCCTGGCAGGAGATAATCCATACGCTGAGGAACATTCCTGTCACATGATGTGAAAAAAAATCTATGCTGACCAATATGCGAAGGCTGGAAAGAAGAACAAATCAAGAGGTGAGGATTGCAGTGGAGCTAAAGAGATTAACATCAGAGAGACTAGCTGGTCTCTCTTTTGGTATAATCCACATTAGCATCTCTGTAAACAGACCTAAATGACATTATGAATGGAGATGATGAAAAACTTCTTGAATATCCGCCCTCCAGCCTTCCTGTCTGCTGCGAGTGCTATTAAAAGAGCTGTTCAGGTCCAGATATCTGAGCTTCTGTTACACAGAGCTGCAACGGAAACAGTTTATCATTCATTTACCAGTACTACCAACATTCTCTGAGCTCTGATTCATTTCCACAGAGATGATTTATTTTAGCTTCAGCTTTATTGTTCAGGCAAGATCCATCCCCATGGATTACAGACTGTCACTAACACGTACATGTGATTGATAATAATTGGACATGTTAATTTGAAGGTTCATGGACTTGAGTGGTTTCATCTCAGAGGGCAATTTGAATTTCTGTAGGCGTCAACCTTTAGTTTTGACACCATGTCACTTCCTGCTATATTACATTATAATTAAAATAAACTATGTACAGAAAATTACCTGGGTACAATATATATAGACTAAATATGTAGATTGGCTCTAAATTTTTATTTTTAGTGACTTGATGTTTTATATCTGTCTGTCTATCTGTCTACATGAGTGAAAATTAAAAAAAAAAAGCCCCATTGAAACATTTGGGTAAACATTTTGGCCCATAAACCATAGCGCATGATTTACCGCATCGCTATGCGCAGATATCATGGCGCAACCACGTTTGCTCATTCATAAATGTCTGTTAGCGACATATTTTAGTATTAGCTTTAAAGAGGCGTTACTGAGATATTTCTTTATTTACATGTAGCGGTAGCTATTCATAAAACAAACCCACACGCTAACATTAAGACCTGCTTCATTCTGGTGGTAAATTTCAGTGGTATGAAATCTGGGCGATGTTTAAAACTGCATTTACCTCACGTTAGTGATCAATAACTTTGATGGATAAACTCATTCAGCTAATCAGTCAGATTTTAAATGGTGAGTTTTGATCTGATCTGACAGCAATCTGTTCATTACCTCACTGCTACAGTGTTCCTCAGACTTCTTATCGTATCCATAAAGTACGGTGTCATGTCAGAGACACCGTACTTTATAGATTACCCATTGTGCCAAAACTAAAAATAAATAAATAGAATAATAAATGAATAAATGTGGAAATATAAAGAGGAATAAATAAAAGAATATATCAATGGGAAATGTAAATAGAATTATATAAAAGAATAAATAAATTAATGTGGAAATATAAAGACAAATTTAAAAAATACATAAAAGTATTTATGAGCATGTTTATTTATTCTCACATTTATTTGTTCATTTATATCTGTATATGTTTATTCATTTATTTTTGTATATGTTTATTTTTCTATATATATTTTTATATAAATTTATTCATTTATTCCCATTTAAATTTTTGTATTAATTTCCTTATATATTTTTTTTAAATTCTTTGTATTTATTTTTCTATAGTTTCATTTATTTTTATATTTATTTCCGTGTTTTTTTCTGCATTTATTTCCATATATATTTATTTATTTTTGTATTTATTTCTGTGGGCCAAGCTGTCAATCAGCAGGCTGTGGGCGGGGCTTCCTTCTGATCCGGCTCACTGTCTGCATCGGTACAGAGCTGCTGGCGGAGCGCCGAAAACGTTGAAAAAAGTTTGAATTCAGCTTTATTTTAATCATCCGACCATATATTTGAAATCTAAGCAGCTACTTTGTCACATGAAAAAATCTCAAAACTTAATTTGGTGACGTTATTCATGCTCTGAACCACACGTGTGGTCCAACTAAGTCCGGTGTCCTGTCCAAATGGTACCGTGATAATCAGCGATGAGACAGCCAGGCTGAGCAGTTCATCATGTGTGAGATTGTGTTTCAGGGTAAANTGATAATCAGCGATGAGACAGCCAGGCTGAGCAGTTCATCATGTGTGAGATTGTGTTTCAGGGTAAAATGTTAATGGAAATAACTTTTTAATCTTATTTAATATTCTTTATCTGGTCATCTGAATGGTAGCGATGAGCACATGAAGCCTCATGAAGACGCTCCGCCAGCAGCTCTGTACCGATGCAGACAGTGAGCCGGATCAGAAGGAAGCCCCGCCCACAGTCTGATGATTGACAGCTTCGCCCACAGAAATAAATACAAAAATAAATAAATATATATGGAAATAAATATAAAAATAAATAAATGAAACTATAGAAAAATAAATAAATAGAAAAATAAAAAAAATAAGGAAATTAATGCAGAAATGTAAATGGAAAAAAGAATAAATATATGTAAAAATATAGATACAGGAATACAAAATAAATGAATAAATATATACAGAAATAAATGAACAAATAAATGTGAAAATAAACATGCTCATATTCTTTTATGTATTCTTTTGTCTTTATATTTCCACATTTATATATTATTTTATTTCTCTTTATATTTTCACATTTATTTTATATATTCCTATTTATTTCCACATTTATATATTTTATTTATTCCTCTTTATATTTTCAAATTTATTTATTTATTCTTTTATTTATTCCTCTTTATATTTCCACATTTATTTATTTTTAATTTTGGCGCAATGGGTATTCCATATTACTTTGCCGCTTTACTGGAGAAGAAATGTTTCCTCTGGCTCGGTAAGCTAACCCGCCATGTTGTTAGCTGAGTTAGCTGTGGTAGATTATTAGCCAAAGAGTTTGTTTTTTGGCGATAACCTTAAACGTTAAAACTGAATTTTGAATGACTGAAATGAAATGTAGCATTGTTAAACTGAAAAGTATTGATGGCAAGTTTAAACTTTGAAACATTTTGTGGCTTTATAAACACTTTTGTTTGAAACACTGAAGACACTTTATCTGTAAACTTACTTTACACACTAACTGCAGTTATGTAGTTGTCATGCAAAATGTCATTGTGTGATGCACGAGAATCACACCAACAATAAAAACACTTCAGCTTCTTTTTCTTCTTACAATCAAACCACCACAGCCTTATGCATGTGCTTAAAAATCCAAGCTCAGTTTAATGACTGTTTTTTATATATATTTATATATTATTCCTACAAATACATGATTTTCAGCACTTTGAAAAATGTTCACTTTCCTCAGTAAACCAAGAAAGCTAGAAATATACTACAGTGGAAAAAAAACAAAACAAAAAAAAAAGACAAACCATTTTGACAAATTAAAAATCACAAAAAGACATGAAAAATAACAATCAAATCAAATAAAAAACAACATCCTGTACAAACACTATGGCCCAATAATTTAAGAAAATAGTGTCTCTAAAACGTTCATATTGCTTTGTACCTCAGCTAACTGGGTCAAGTTCACCCTGTACAACACCAGGCAGTGCCAGTGGGAGCCATAGGGGGCGACACCCACAAATCCCAGGTTCTTATGTCACTCCAGAGGTCATGGGGTGGCTGTGGGTCATTGACCCACAGCCAGCGACATGCAGGTGTAGAAGAGAAACAGTCATGTTTATGTTTGCTGTGTTCTCCTCATGCTGTTTTGGCAGTAACAATACAAAGACAAGGGATGGTCACTACTACAGTACTGAACTCCTCATGAAAGCAAGGATGCTTCATCGCTTGTTGTAGGTTCACCATTATTACTCTCTACAGCATTATTACTACAACTATCACCATCACAGATACACAGAGTGCATCGTGTCTGAACGTATAGGGATGTGTTCGTCCAGCTCTGTGGGTGTGTGTGTTTGTGCGTGTGTCTGTGAGTCAGCGTTCAGTGCTCAGAGCTCGTCTTCTCAAAGGAGAAACTAGGAAGAGTCAGTAGCTTGGGGTTGGGGTTCGGAGAGCTGCCGTCCTTTCCCGAACACTCTCCAACTCCCAGGTCAAAGGAGTCTTTGGAGTCACTAGAGGGCGCTCTCCTCCTCAGGCAGGTGTCCCGGCTGGGCAGTGGAGGGGGCATCCCTAAACCCCCAAGCCCACCCAGGGCTGGGTAGAGGCCGGGTTGGGACTCTAGTCCGTCAGGGGGGTCCACAGAGATGCAGGGTGGGCTCATTTTCTTCTTGCGTCGCGGGGAGGGGAGGGAGGTCTGAGTGGGTGTCTGGCTGTGGATCTGCAGGCTGTCGGCCCGCGACACAAAGCCGGAGGAGGTGGAGGTGGTGCTGCGCTGAGGGCTGGACTCCACCAAGGAGCACACCTCCACGGAGTGGCGCCGCGGGTCGTCCAACCAGGAGTAAGGGTGTGGGTGAGGCAGAAGGGCACCGCGGCCCTGCGTGTCAACGCTGTGGAACCTTTTCAGCTGCCTCAGACGTGGACTCCGCCCATCATGGCAGCCGACATAACTGCCGTAATCCTCACTGTCGCCATTCCCACTTTCATGTGCCGTCTCTGAACACAACCCTCCAGCCCCGATGATGTCATCACTGCCTGCCAGTCCAGCACAGGTAATGAGGGATACTTCCTGATCCACGGAGGCCTCCTCCTGTTGGTGTGGCCTGGCTGGTAAGACTGGAGGAAATGAGGATGGCGAGGAAGAGGGGGAGTAGTAGGCGAGGCAGTGCTGGTCATGATGTTGGATGTGCACGCTGCTGGGGCGTGAAGGTTTAGGGGATGCGCCTGGGGTGGCGGGGACCAGGCAGAGAGCAGGCTGCTGATGATGGTGTGAGCAGGATGAGGGAGCAGTGGAGGAGGAAGAGGAGGAGGCAGAGGGGGATGGAGGGAGGCCCAGAGAGGCCACATTCACAAGCCCTTCATCAGTCTCTCCTCTGTCTGAACACAGGGCCTCCTGAGAATCAGTAGACACTGCAGCCTGGAAGATGGAGCGTGAAGATGAGGAGATGAAGGTAAATGTGCAGAGAGAGAGAGAGAGAGAGAGAGAGAGAGAGAGAGGCAAAGGTACAGGGAGACAGAGGAGATGAGAGGAGATCAGTGTGAGCTGATGAGGATGACCTGTAGTAGTTTGGGTCAAAGTTCACAGGCTGACTGTCCCAGCGTCCTCTTTATTTTTGATGTTAGGCAGTAGTGAAACTATTACACACTGATAAAAATCCAGATTGAGGTTAGTGGAGTGAGTTGTGACGCTGTTGGATGTTATTTTTGTCTGACGTTTTGCGTTTACGTCATGAGAATAAATGTGGGATTTGATTGTTAAAGTGAAGAACTTGTGCTCAAACTTCCCTGAAGCCTTTGATGTCATGATTAAACTTTTCTGCAGGAAGACACGAGGTACGCCCAAAGGTATCATTTACTGCAAAGAAAATACTGCAGTCAGTACCCCAAATTTTAATTGAATTGAATTGAAAAGGTTTATACGGTTATGTGAATGTGAATAAAAATGACTTTATGTTGGGATCTGAAATGAATGTAGTTTAACCTTTATTTAACAAGGCAATTCATTTACTATAATTTGCTGTAACCAGAGAAAATTCTGATCCATTGCTAAAACATGTAAAAGGCATTTTAAAGTAAGGCGCTCATGTTTTTACCACAGGATGTGAAAGCAATGTGTGGCACAGGAAGGAAGTGCTTCATACAGGAGGACAAAGGGACTCAGGCGAGTGACACACTGAACTCTGAACCAGACCACCTCACCCTCTAACCTTTGACCTTTCACCCAAAACCCTGTAGTCTTCCCTGCCAATCTCCCATGTGAGGAGTTGTATGATTTTCCTGGAGCTGGTTTTCAAAACGTTCAACCTGGAGAAGCAGATACGCCTTCATCCTATCAAAATTTCACTTTTATTTCTCTGTGGTGCATTGTGAAATCTCACAAATTCAGTGTTTCTTACTTCTGCCAACATTTTATAAACAAGAGTATGTTAAAGCTACACATAATAGCGTTAAATCTGTTTTAAAGTCGTTTTTGTAAAAATTGTGGCCTTAACACTGTCAGTCCATTCTGAATACAGCCGTTTTTATAATTCATACCGCATTTAATCTCAGTTAAATGTCAGATTAGATTACAAAATCCAGGGACAAATCTATTGGAACCCCAAAGGTCTGCTTTGTCTTTTTGGATAACTTTTGAAAAAACAGCTCCGGGTGACACGACAAGATTCTGATCACTGTTTCCTTTACCTCCTTTAAAAAGCATCTACAGGGTGTGAGGCCAACAGGCAGAGGGTGTAAATATGTTGCTGGAAGAGGAAGGGTTAGTAAGCACAATGGCTGCTAAAACTCATCAAACATTTTAGTCGACACATGGCTTGGTCTCATCCCTCACAGGCCACAGACCCTGAAGTGAATGTATATAACTTGCATATCGTTATTGAGTTTTGCATATAATTATTTCTCGTCAGTTCATACTTTTGGAGATGAAGAATCAAGCCATGCATGAGTTTTGATCAATGTGTAGATTAATGAGTTCCCCTGCATGAGTCTGCACGGTGTGACAGAGACACCTAGTGGTCAAACAGCAAAACTACGCCACACCAAAACCTGCCAATCAGCAGCCATTCCTTTCAGCTGCACAGACTGTAAATATGAATGCTGCTTTTCATCATGTAGAAGTTCACCCTGTCAGGCCTTTTCAACAGTTATGCCAATTTTATGTACAATACTTACAATAGATAATGATAATCTAACTTATCTGTTGAATAAAAAAACACAAGTGTGGTACTACGTGTGTACTAGATGTGTACAAAATGACCAAATGCATGTGGACAGCACTTCCTGTTCTGTCACAGTCCCCTGAGTTGTATAGTTTGTGGTGTAATAAGTGCATTTATCTGTGGTTTAAACTTCATCATAATCCAGTGATGCAATGTTAAAATGGAGTATTACATAATAACTGAATATTTACTAACTCTACTGTGGTTTTCCTACCAGCAGAGCTTCCTGTGAGAGTAGAAGGTGGGATGGTGTGTGTGGCTGATGGTTAGCAGCAGACAGACCAACATCCAGGTGAGTGAGAAAGGAGGGAAAATCAGTGTTTATTGGTCTTTCTGTGTCTTTGTGAGGTCCAGAGTTTCTGAAAGGCCCAGTGGTAGCAAAGTCCTGCTGCTTCAGAAACAGGAGTATCTGTGTTTGAGCAGCAGCTCAGGGTCTGGGGGTTTTTGGTCCCTAATGAGCTGAGATCAATGAACAGATACAGGATGGAAAGTGAGACAGGATCAGTCAGTAGGAGGAGGGGGAAAAGGAGGAAAGAAAAGTGTTTAGATAACCAGTGGAAAGAGTCAGGACAGCTGTGGACATTAAAGGACATAAACAAATGATTCTCAACCCAAAAATCCAAAGGTTTTTTTATTCAAACCAAACACCCCAGCAGCCGTTTAGCTGATCAGCTCCTCCTGACTCCTAACAACCCTAATCAGTGACATCAGCTGCTGTAGAGTTTGGCTGGAATGAAAACCTGCAGACGAAAAGGCCTCCTGCTGAACTTTGATTTGACATGATTTTACACTCGCAGACAAACTGTCAGAGCCAAATCGCTGCTCATACTGACGCTCGTGAAGTCCGCAAAGTGCAGAGACGTGTCTTGGATCGTCCCAGACACCCTGAGATTTTGTGTGTGAAGTGTCTGAAACAACATTATAGATTTGTGCCTGTCTTCTTTTACTCTCTACAAAGTACAAACCTACTGTATGACTAGAACAGCAAGCAGCTGTTTGGGTCCATATCAGCAAAATCACAGACTTGTTTCCACCTTGTGCATGAAAGACTGCTTAAAGTGGTTTAGTGATTTTGGGACGTTTTTTTTTAACGTTGTGTAGTTTGAGCATTAATGGCGCGTGGTTGAGAATCACTGACAGGCACTTTCTGGATGGTTTTTGCTCCTGTCACATTTTTATCACTGTGGCTCATTTTTCACTGTACCTGAAAGTCCTGCACCTCTATGGAAGCAGCACAATCATGGCTATATGTAGGAAGAACTCAAAAATGTCTTTTGTGCAGAATAACACAGTTATAATGTCATAAATCATAAAAAAAGAAAAAAAACATAAGTTGAATTTCTTTGAGAATTTATTTTAAAAACTTGAAAAAAGATGTAATCTATATATACAACATTTTTCCAAGTGCCCACAAGTGTTACCAGTATTGGAAAATTTAAAAACCTATAATCAACCTATAATCTACAACCTATAATCTTCATAAACAATAGGCTTAGTGTTCCTGCTGCCGTCTGCATTCAGCCAATGACTCGCTGAATTGTTGTCATGTGATGTTAAAGAGCACACAGGCCCTCCAGGCTTGCTAGTTACAGCAAAAAAATGCAGAATTTGTTGCTTTTTACAGAATTTGGATAGTACAAAGGGTTTATTTTTAGCGAAATGTTAAATGAGACATTTATAATGAAGTGATTTTGAGGAAATATCACTATTCTAAGCTCAGATTTGGTTACGTGTCCTTATGGAAGTGTTAGGCACACGTGGTTAGTTCAAGGACCATCGGAACTTTGAAAACCCGACGATAATTTTGATTTTTGAAGTTTCTGGCTGACAAATGGTGTAATTTTGGCGATTGTTTAAAGAAAACATGCCTTTCAAACCTGCCGGCGGGTTTTNCAAATGGTGTAATTTTGGCGATTGTTTAAAGAAAACATGCCTTTCAAACCTGCCGGCGGGTTTTGGAGTCCAGAGAAATCACGGACTTGTTTCCACTTTGTGCATGAAAGACTGCTTAAAGTGGTTTAGTGATTTTGAGACGTTTTTTTTTTAACGTTGTGTAGTTTGAGCATTAATGGTGTGTGGTTGAGAATCACTGAAATAAACCACATTTGTCATCACACGCTACAAACAGAGAGGAGAAGACTAGAGATGTGATCGTGCAGCAAGGAGAAAACACAGCGCTTGCGTGTTCTGAAGCAGTGTAGGTGTGTTTGCAGGTGGAGACTCACCTGTCTGCGTAGAGTGCGGCTGAGTGTGTGTGTGCGTCTGGGAGGCGGGAGGCGTGGTATGCTCTCTGAGTCAGAGTGGCTGTGCTGGGGGCTGATGGGTCTGAAGAGGTCTGTAGGAACGGTCAGCCGATAGGAAAAGTCCTCCGGCTGTGAACGCACCGAACCTCTGGAGCCTGCAGACAAACACACATCTGAGCTGCAACATACATGTCCAGTTTGTATTGCATGGAAAATGAATGCTTTCCATTTATATGCTATCACCTGTGTTTGAATAGTCTGAAGTAAAGCTACCATACATACTCCACCGTATATACTCCAGTATAAGCTGAGGATTTTTTTTTTTTTTTTTTTTACCAAATTTCACAATGCAAATCGGGGGTCGGCTTATCCAGATCCCAAGAACAAAATTTCCACAGGTAAAAATACTACCCATTACCACTACCCATGGAAAATAGTTTAAATCATACCTTAGAATGAGAT
>VXCM01004006.1:10156-61100 GCA_014773175.1 Lucifuga dentata
CGAGAGAGAGAGAGAGAGAGAGAGAGAGAGAGAGAGAGAGGGTTGTACTTATTGGGCTCAAAGATGCAAAATCACCAGTATGGTCCTTTAAAGGCAATAAAACCTTTCAGAGATCAGATCAGGCTCCTCAAAGCAGCAGCTTTACTTATTTTTTCCAGTGTTTGTTTCTGGACAAAGCAAACGAGCGTCTGACCCCTCAGGGACAAACGCCGAGACAAAGACGTGCTTCTATCCGAGTTAAGTCCATCCTCCATTCAAGTCAAAACAAATCTGATTCAATAACTGACACTCGATATGAGCAGGATGGACTTTTATTTTGGCTGGTGAACACAGGAACAAACAGCGTGAACATCCATCCAGACTGCGGTTTGTCTTCAGGTTGTCTTCTTAGATTCTGGTCTTTGTTTGCGCTGTCAGAGCTGCTGGTGACCACGTGTGTCTCTTAAAGCTTCTTTTTTTTTTTTTTTTTANTTTTTTTTTTTTTTTTTGTTTCCTGTTGGTGTGATTGTTTTCTCATCCTATAAACTGAACATCACTTTGCTCAAAAACACGTTGAAGCGTTTTCAGGTGGCTTCACTTCCTGAAAGCAGCAAAGACTTCAGAATGAAGAGTAGAATCACTTCCCAAAGCTGTCAGAAAACACAATTTCAGAGTCAATTAAAGGCAGAGAGACTTTCCAGAACAACAAACCAGGTTTAGTAAAGACAAATCAAGTCAAAAAACTGAATGAACATAAAGATTGTTTTTTTTTTTTTTGTGACCAAGTTTTAATGAATGATTGTTTTAGTTTAGTGTCATGTATATATACATGCCCAGCCAACATGGGCTTACAAGCAGGGGCGGCTCCAGGATTTTATAGATGGGGTGGCCAAGGGGTGGCTGACTGTGGTATGAGGGTAGCACCTTAGGTTGGTGTACATGCGTACAGCTCATTCAATATTGTTAAAAAAAAGTAAAAATATTACATGTAAACATATATGTATTGCATTTTTAACACCAACATGACAAAGACATTTTCTTCAGGAACTACATTTCCTGGAGAAAATGTACCTGTGATGGCTAGATGCTAAAGCAATTAATTTCCCATTTATTTTTAATTGGCCAAAAATTTTAAATAAAGTTTAATAATTCAAAAAATATTAAAATTATTAAAATTCTATTAACATTTGATAATGTCATAAATAGGTTGAACAGGATAAATGTGTTGATATAGGATAAATAGGTTGAATAGGATGAAATTGGTCTGAAGTTTCTATGTTTAAGTATGCATGACTAGTTACNGATAAATAGGTTGAATAGGATGAAATTGGTCTGAAGTTTCTATGTTTAAGTATGCATGACTAGTTACATGCCAAATTTAGGAGAAATTTTAAAATCACTGGATGGTCCTTTAAATAGTATGAACTTGGTTGCTAGGGTGGTTGCATGCTGTCAGTGACTTAGCAAAAAATTCCAGAGTAAAAAAGTAAAAAAGTAAATGTAAAATGTGAAAAATAAACTACAGTCAAATTAAACTACAGCACTACAACTANAGTAAAAAAGTAAATGTAAAATGTGAAAAATAAACTACAGTCAAATTAAACTACAGCACTACAACTACAGCAACAAGGATCAGTTTCCCTGTGTGCTGATAATCACAAACATTATTCATAATGCACTTAGCAATATAAAACAAACATTGTTTGATGGACTCAAGAATGACAGGACCATTGAGTGACATACTACAAGATGTTGCAGAAAATAAAAAAGCCATTTCATGCTGAGAAAAGCTGTAAAATTGAATTTAAATACAATGGTTTGGCCTTTCTACATATTTGTTATTGTCTTTTAGCTGTAACAAGCATACTAATCATTTTCACAGGGTATTGTGTAATATTAAAAAATAATCAAAATATGTTGTCAGATCACTGAAGGTTGTGCAGACTTAAACAGATACCTTTGGGTCCGTTGCATGCACCGTATGCTGGCAGGACCACAGTGGTGCCTTCTTCAGGGATGTCCTCATCCCCAGTGGCATCATGTGACTCAGTCTGTTACATGACAACATTTAATTATTTTTTTCTCCTACACTCACGTAAACATTCTAATATTTTTTTCTTTTTTTTTTTTTTTTTTTTTTTTTTTTTTTTTTTTTTTTTTTTTTTTTTTTTTTTTNGACGCTGGATCTTGCAGAACTGTGCTGCTTTCTGTCTGACCCTGACTTGCTTCACCACCTGTAGCTGAGCTGGCTTGATCCAGTCACTGCCCTCATCTGAGCTACTCTGACCATGACAGGATTCTGCGGTCTGACCCTGGATCTCTGACTGGCAGGGTTTCTTCTTTGCGAAGAAAAACTGAATGTCAACTGGCTTTCCTTTAGACATTTGTCTAAGCGGTACCTGAACAAATGAAGATACAGTTAATACAGTTTGAAACTCTATTTTGTTTCCCACTCCATCTGGCCTCTGCTATCCAAAGTTAAATATACTGCTTTTCATCAGCTTTCAAAATATTCAACATTGTATTAAATAAATGCTGACCCAACTCATCTAATGTTAGTCATGCAAGTATATTTCTTAGCTAACATTAGGGCTGTAACAATACAGACAGCTTGCTAGCTCATGCTTTGGTTTGTGGTTACATACACTCACATTATTTTAAATCAACTTTGAAGGAAAAGAAACTTTAACCTTATACTTCTTATGTATTCATCTTTAGGCATAAAATATGAAACCTGCTTTTATCTATGCTTTTTGATTCCAGTGGTTTTCTTTTCTGTAGGTTTGTCGAAAATGCAAAACTAGAATCTCTTCAATTTAAAAAAAAAGATATATATCTTTTTAACAAGGAGATCTCTCTGATTGTGCTTCAGTTGCAGTTCTTTCTGCCTCAGATTTTTTGAAATCAGCCTGGTGCTGGTCCTGACCCAAGATCTGAATCTTGGGACTCTCTTTTTAATCGCCCAGTTTCGGGTTGAGCTGCTGTCACAGTAAAACCCGGTAGCCTGCCTGCTTGTTGATTAGCTTTGTGCTTTCAGTAGTGATAAAATGACTTCACTCAGCACTTCACACTGACTGCTGTGACTCTGCTAACATCCAGCTCTGCTCNTGATAAAATGACTTCACTCAGCACTTCACACTGACTGCTGTGACTCTGCTAACATCCAGCTCTGCTCACGGCTCACACACGCTACCATCGTAACCTACGTTATCATCGTAACCTATGTTATCGTCGTTATCACCAAAATAGTTTACTAAATAGCTGTGATACATTTTTTCAGCCTCAGGATGCATATCGTCACATTTTTGTAACACATTGCATTGTTACACCCCTTGTATTCTTATTACAAATAGCTGAAGGTAAACGTGGAAAAATTAGCTAAATAGTCAGTGGCAGCATATTTTATTTCAGGGACACGGCTGTTTCANAAACGTGGAAAAATTAGCTAAATAGTCAGTGGCAGCATATTTTATTTCAGGGACACGGCTGTTTCAACTAAATATAAATGTTAGCCAACTAATGTATGAAGATCACGATGCAAAGTACCTTCAGCTGAGCTCCTAATGTTAACTGAGATAATAACACACAGTAGAAACTTGCGTGTCTTTCAGGTGCTCTTCTGAGAAATGGCAGTTTGATTTTTTACCAAGCGGTCAAGTAAACACGGCAGAACAGATGAAGGATGAGAATAGGTGTGCTGGTCAAGCACCCGCCCCATAGCGAGGTACAAGCCAATGACATGCCAGGAATTTTGGGGTGGCACATGGGGTGGCCAATCAATTCCGGGGGTGGAACTGGCCACCCCTGCCACCCCGCTGGACCCGCCTATGCTTACAAGACACTATTTACATACATTATTTACATACCAGATATAATACAATTTATACAGATACAGTGATATATTTCATCAAAGAAAATATAAAAAGAGCAGATAAGAATTTCTTGTACATTGTAGTCATTAAACATATCAATGAAATAAACCATATCGCCTTCTCTTCCAGACTTTGGAAAAAGAAATTAGCTACGTTAAAAATCCCATAAAAAACAGCCGTTCCAATTTTCTATAGTCACTCCACCAAAATCTCTAGTTAGTCCACCAAAATCTCTAGTCAGTCCACCAAAATCTCTCTAGTTAGTCCACCAAAATCTCTAGTCAGTCCACCAAAATCTCTCTGCAATTCTCAAGCATTTCATCAAACATTAATCCTTTCAAATCATCATAGTAAGTGCAATATAAAAGAAAGTGTGTTCATCTTGAACTTTTCCCAGCCCACACAGATCACACAGTCTGCTTTCCTCCTGACTATTTTTAAATCTACTGATTTCCACATTCAGAGGAATGATGCCCCTTCACATCTGGGCAACTAAATATCTTTAGCTTCTTAGTAGGCGTGCTGTGACATAGATTTCAGGACCATATTTTTTCATATACATATACGTTTTATTATTTTTCTTCATATAATGATCAGAGACAGTTTTGATATTTGAGATCATCACTTTACAGAAAGGAAAATGACAACAAACAGACAAAATAATAACCCTACAGAGTTCAGAAGAAAAACCATTAGCACCATTATTAGTATTACTACTACTATTATTATCATCATTATTATTATTATAAATTCCAAGTCCAAATCCTTATAATCCTCTCCTCCTATATTATTCCTTAACCTTTCCATCCCAAACAACCGTGGTAACTTCCCTCCTATATTCCCACATTTTCTTAAAAAAACACAAAAACATAAAAAAACAAACTACCAGTCCATATATGAATGAATGAATGAATAAATTAATGAATTTTATATTACTGTGTCATGCAAATACAATGTATACCCAGCCCACAAGGCTTAAAGACACCACTTTTCATTCATACCGGACCCAGTACAAGTTCTGCAGATACAGTCATACTACATCTCATCAAACAAAACAAATAAGTGCATAAGAATTTCCTATACATTGTGGAATCAAATCCATATCAGTACACCAGATTTTAGATATGTTAAAGAAACAAACCATCTCGCCTTCTTTTCCAGGCTGCGGAGACAAAATTAGCCAGCTTAAACTTAAACTTAAAAATCTTAAAATTAAACAGCCATTTCAATTTTTCATGGTCAGTCCACCAAAATCTCTCTGGATTTTGGTCAAACACCTCATCAAGCATTGGTCCTCTCACATCATAAAAAGTACAACACACACACACACACACACACAAAAGAAAAAAATGTGACTCATTCTGAACCTCTCCCAACTCACATAAATCACTCAGTCTGTTTTCTTCCTGGATGTTCTTAAATCCACCGACTTCTGCATTCAGAGGAAGGATGCCTGCTCACATCAACTACAGATCTTTGGCTTCTTGATAAGCATGATGTGACATAAACTTATGGGCCATATTTTTGTTTAATTTGGATACAAGTCCGCAATTTTGGTTTTAACAGATTTTCTCTAGACCATTTTTCTTCAAATGCAAAAAGAAGCTTACTTGTGATTGTATTAATTTTAAACTGTAAATTGTTTCTATCTATTGTTTTACGGTAAACCAGCTTCTTCAAAAACAGCAGAAATGTCTTTGTCTCATGGAGAGTTGTGTAATTTGCTCCAAATGAAGACCTTCTTATTTATCCTGTCTTCAGTCATATCAATTAAATGCTTCCATAATCCAGTCATTTCACATTTTCATTGTACTGACCAAGGAACCCAGCCCATGTCTCCCTGAACAGCCAAAACAGCAACAATATGCTGTACATATAATATGCCATACATCTAGTGTGTCTATATATATATACATACATACATACACATATATAAAAACATACGTACACATAAATATTATTATTCTATATATTATGTATATTATTCTGCACCATAGAATGCGTTTCAACTCGACCCAGAAAACTCCAGTTAATGACAATTCAAGAATTTTCACATGAATTGTAGATGAGTAAATGTACACAGGAAATATGGGAAATTTTTGGAAAATTACAACTCAGATTTTAACATTTAACTAGTCATTCTCATTTCAGTTTTTATCCTGGTGCCTCTCTCTCTCTCTCTCTCTCTCTCTCAGGCTGCTTTATGCTTCTGTTATGACCCGGCCTAGGGGAACCAGGTGCAACATGTGGTAGAGGTTTCCCCGCACCAGCCTGCTCCCAAGGAAGGCCCAAAAATAGAGTATTTAGTGCAAAAAGATGGCTATATTTATTGGTGGTTTCAGGGTGAGCACGTCCAAAAAAAATAAATAAATAAAAAATTAAATAAATAACCACAATCCCCTCACAAGCAAACAAAGCAGAATAACTAGCACTACGACCCACAATTAACAGAATGCACAAAATTGCCAGCAGTAAGGTCCAAATGGACAGAAATGCAGAATATCCTCACTAGGATCACAGAATAGCCAGCCCTACGATTCAAATGGGAAAAGTGACAGAATAGCTAGCACTACAATGCAAATTAGCAGAATACACAAAGTTGCCAGCGCTACGATGTGGAATTAACAAAGTCACAAAATAGCCAGCATTACAATTTGAATGTCAGAAAAGAGAGTTACAAACACAGAAAGCGGCGTTTGTGGGGAGCGGCCGAGGCAGGAAGTCCCGATGACACTGTCAGCTGGGCTCTTCAAATCCCAGGGTGATCTGCACCAGCCAATCAGCATAGGAGATGTTATCCAAGCGCAGGCACCAACCACCAATCCACGTATGCAACATTCTTCCAAATTATCCAATCAGGAACGTACCTGCACGCACACACCGACACACACACATACAGGTACACAGAAGCACAGCGGCCCGCTACAGCCCAGTGGAAGAAAGACAGTGCAATCGAAAGTACACAGACATGTACAAATATAACTAAATACGAACACAATCGTAACACTTATGCCAACATGCCTGTCAGATTGTCGGAAGGTGGCAGAACTTCCTGTTTCCACTGGTTAAATCTGAAACTTTCCAACTCCACAACTTCACACAGGCTCACCTTCTTCATGCAGCGATTGGCTGGGTGTGTTGAGGTGTGAAAGTGATATGTCCACGCTCTGTAGAGAAAAGTGAAAGTGAAACTGTGCCCCGTTATCCCAGAAATACACAGAAATTTTCCCTGTTTATATGATTAATGGCTTTGAATTTACACACACACACACACACACACACACACACACAGGTTTTTCGGCACATTATGTCACATGTCCACAAACACACCGATGAACTATAACTTTTGCTTTTGGTAACAGAATTCTCAGTGTTCCAGATAAACGCTTTGTCTCATGGGGTTTTCTTGCTTGCGTTAGCTTTGAGAGGCCACCGGGACGAGGTTAAAGCCAACGCCGTGTGGTTCTGCTTTCATTCCAGACAGGAAGGGAAGGAAATGAGGAGGAAGCCGCCAGATTCCTTTTGTTTTGAGTAATAACTACATGGAAGTGAACCGTTAAGTAAACAAACAGGTCTACCAACACATGTGAAAAGTGAAATGAAGCGTACAGACGTGTGGAAGGACCGCTGTAATGAGTGCACGCTCATAATAGAACATCTGGCTCACTGACAAAGTGGATGAAACCCATTAGATTCTTTTCTTTCCAGGAAAAAATGCAGAGAACTGAGCGGCATTGGAACAATTTAGTCTCTGATTCAGAACAGAGCAAACGAGCTGCAGATCTAAAAACTTCCTAAGAGAAAGAATCTTTCATTCATTATAAATCCTGTAGAGGCTGTTTCCATTCTCTACATGCCGATGACAGTTGCCCCAGAGAATCTGACTAAAATCTTTCTATCATGTTTTAAAGCTCTGACGCCAGCCAGACGCTACTGTTGTGACAGACTCATGAATCTGCCTCCAGGACACGGAAACAGTCCCTAACCCTAATCTTACCGGCGACACGCGTTTCTGCAGACTGTCAGCGTGTTTCTACCTGCAGACAGGCTGAAATCTGTCCATCGTCTCATTACTTGCTGCTGTTTGCTCCTCTGAAGACTTTATTCCTCAGAGCTTTCGAGGAAAACGAGGGAGAATATGTCAAACTCAAACACGTCTCCATCAGATGGAAATAGCCGCCGTGAGGTTGTACTGACTCATTTTAAAGGTGGATTTACTTCAGAGATGATAATGCCTCTGTATTTAAAGGATCATACTGGTGATTTTGTATGTTTGAGCACAATAAATACACCTGCATACATGTTACATTGCTGACAACAATTTTCAAAAATATGAAACCGTATTTTAGTTTTCCTGTGATGCTGCAAATCCCTATAATCTTTCAAAATCAAAGGTTCAGGTGATATAAACACCTTAAAATTCAATGTTTCACTTGCTAACACATAAGTACAATTATGGAAGGAATGGTTGTTTTTTAATTTATTGGTAAAAGCCATCTTCTCCTGGGACTATATTCCCTGGTGGAGAAATACGTTGTCTTCTGTATAGCTCCATATGGAATTTGTTAATTTGAGTAACTTCGACAAAAAACAATAACAGCATGTTGTTCTCTGTGATGGATTATTTATCTCAGCATGTTTCAAATCTCTACAAGTTGATTTTTATGTTGTACTGGAATGAACTGAAACCAATGACAGTCTGGAAGGTAGAAAAAACAATTAAACAGTTCCGCTCCATGTTTTGTAAAATTGTTGTCAGCATTGTTAAGTGTATGCAGGTTTTATCTATTGGGCTCAAACTTGCAAAATCACCGGTATGGTCCTTTTAGGTTAACTGGATGCTACACTTAGTCACTCGTAGCTCTCAGAGAATTCTGATTTCCATTTAATATCTGTACATATACGTGTTTGAGGCTGTTCACATTGTTAAAATAGTGCATCATAAGTAGGATTATGTTTGTCCAGAAGCAAAATAAGGATCAGGAGGATTGTTAAACTGAGTGGAATCAGCTGTAATAGTGCCTGTTGGCAGATTCACGACGTGTAAGGGCTTACAAACGTACCTAAATTTGCCTGTAAAGTTGTTTATATAATATAAATTTGTAAATAATTTAAACTCTTCCATTACTCACCTCTACCTGTAATAACTTTCCAAGAATGAAAAGTACAGAAGAAAACTAACTGCATTTCTATCCAACTTATTTGCATTTCTAATTATTAGATTAAAGGAAATGCGAATTGATGCAAGTTTCCATCAACTATGTCATGTGAATTATCTGAGAGTGATTTAATTCTACATAAATGTCCACAGCAAAACACACAGAGTTGGAGAGTTTAAATGAAAGCCTTGGTGTGGGAGAATACTTATTACAGCTCCTAAGCAGTTATACACGCTTTATTAAATACAGCCTGAGAGCGCGTTGCCATGGTGATCTATAAACCCGCCACGTGTGCCGAGTACCATGTGGTGGGTGAAACAATCGTTTACGTGGTGTGTCAAGTTATTTCTGGAAAAACTAACACTTTTTTCGGATATAACGAATAACGGATCCATCGTTCTGCAGGCGCTTGTTGACGACCACCTGCTCTTCTGAGGTGTGTGTGTGTGTGTGTGTGTGTGTGTGCTCACAAGGCAGCACACGTCGCATCCTCATCAAATGCGAATAAACTGTTTCCATCTGCTTTAATCGCATTTTGTCTTATGCAAATAATCAGTTAATCTACCTCTGCCAAGCGCATAAATTTTTAATGTGAATTTTGGAGTTAATGTGAATTAATGGTGTTTCCATCCAGGCTTTCTTATGCACACATTCAAAATTTGCATAAAAATAGGTGGATGGAAACGCAGCTACTGACTTTAAGCATAAATGAGCTGTTATCCTATGACAGCGTATTAGGGCCATTAAAGACAAAAAAAAAAAAAAAANAAAAAAAAAAAAAAAGTAAAAAACAAGGGGGGCATTATTTCAAGTTTTCAAACTTGCAAATTTGCGAGTTCAATGATTTTACACTAAAAGCACAAGTATTTCTTTATTGCTAAATCCAATGGAAAAGTATAATTTAATAAGGTCATGTNAAAAAAAAACTTGCAAATTTGCCAAATTGTAAAAACTCACAAATTTGTGGGTTTTTAAACTGGCAAATTTGCAAATTTCTAAGCTCACAAATTTGTGAGTTTAAAAACTACAAAATATAGTGAAAATTATTTTTAATTATTTAATCATTTTTTAAATTTTTAAAAATAATTACAATTTTTTTTTAATAATGAAAAATGGAAAATAATGAGAACAGGAATGGAGCCACCTGTTGTGAATATATCTGCAGTAATAACCTTATTAAATTATACTTTTCCATCAGATTTAACAATAAATAAATACTTGTGCTTTTAGCGCAAAATCATCAAATTATCATAAGCATATGGACTTTTAAAACTGGCGAATCTGAGAGTTTTAAAACTCGAAATAATGCCCCCCTGGTTTTTTTTTCCCATCTTAAATATACGCTGTTGTACTATAGTTATATGAATCACAACTTTTCAGTCTTTATTTTATTTTTGGTGAAATTAGCAAAAACATTTACTTTTACTAAAAAAAGATGAGCAGGAGTTTGAAAAGAGTGCCTTGGTTTTTTTTAAGAATGCTCCACAGGATCTGAATCTCCACGCTGACTTTGATTTTGACCATGTTATCTGAGAGGTTGTAAGACAGGAAATGGTTTGTAGTGCACTATTAACTCTGGACTTGTCCCCGTTGGTCTTCATCAACTCTAAGCCTCTCTCGCCTCCTCTTCCTCCTGCTGTGTCTCTCTTTATCCGGATATGTCCTGTTGATAGATATTTCTTTCAAGCTGTAATGCGCTTTTGCTCTTAATCCCTCAAACTCCTCTTCTATTTCTTGTGGTTTTGCTCTGACTGGCACCATTCTCACCTTCCTCTGCCCTTTCCATCACTTCTCCCTCCAATTATCCACTCAATTTCATCTCGCTGCTCATAGCCCACTTTCAGACGCCGATTGCCTCACACACAGAACTGCTTTTGTAATGTACGTAAGTCTGTGCTGAGGTCGGAGTTTATTACGCCAGAGAGCTACGTTTCTCCTATGAGTAATAAATGCACCGTTTGCAGTTTAGAGAGTTTGACTTTCCACATGTCCTCTTACCTACTTTTATACCTGTCATGATTAAATACATGATTTATTAAGAGCCTATTAAGTGTTACTTGTAGGAGTTGGTGACATTTTTAACGAACTGGTGCAATTTACCATTTGTTCTAGAAATTCCAGAGCTTTGCACCATTTTTCCATCAGTCTCTTGCTGCTGATACTTTGCCTAAATATGTGAAAATAACAGAGATCATCAAATATAATGAAAGGCCATGTGATCTTCATCCCTGCTTGCTACTGCTGACCTGCTGTATTTCGACTTCATAGGTAGAACGTAGCATCTATGATTTTTATATTTTGTATTTTCGTATGAGCTTTAGAGTACAGAGTTTGTATTTTTTTCCTGAGTTTGTATTTCTTTTCTTTACAGTGGTAATTACTGTTTGCTATAAATGCGTAGCTGTGCTTGAAACATGCAAAGCAGGAGCCTAAACAAAATATTTTGAGTTACTTAGAAAAATGGATGAAGCTTTATGGATTTGCTTGTTGCCCAATAAATACAACCAACATACATGTTATATTATTGCTAACCATGCCACAAGGAGACAGAAAGAAGACACGGACAAGGGATAAAAAAAATTAAAAAAAAATGGAAATGAGCACAGTAGCTCGCATTAGCAGGTGGTGTATTTTTAGCAGGCAGGGTCATGAATCTCACACAGTCTACGGCCAGCTGTGAGGGTCAAAAAGAAGGGTCATGGAGCTGTCATGCAACCATGACGACCTGTAAGACAACTCTACATACCTCTGTTTGATGGTGAGAGAGAGAGAGAGAGAAAGAGAGAGAGAGAGGAAAGTTTCAAGGGAAAGAGTGCTCTATAACTTCATGGATAACTGGATGTTCAAAGAACTACCAATAGGCGTAATGCTGAAGCATGTGGAGATCAATCCTGCACACGCTAACATGTATGACATTTTGGGTAAACTCAGACCACGACAGAAAGGTTGTCCTGGGAGTTAAAGAATGCTTAAGCAAACAGTAGGTCATTTTTGTCATTATTTTTCTTGGGGCTGCAGAAGTAATTCCCTGAAGCCTCCTACTGAGCTGAGAACAGATGAGTTATTTGTTTCATTTCAGCAGATAAATGAGGAAGGAAGACAGGTTGAGAAACATCTGATCCCTACCTGCCCTGTTAGTTTTTTACATTTACACTTTAGGCATTAAAACATCAAATAAAATGGCCTGAAATGACCTCAAAATTGTTGTATATACTCCAGTATAAGCCGAGTTTTTATTACCAAACTTCACAAAGTAAATCGGGGGTCGGCTTATACATGAGAAATTCAGATTTGATCCCAGAGAAGGAAATTTCCAGGGATGGAAATACTACCCATTACCACTACCCATGGAAAATAGTTTAAATCATACCTTAGAATGAGATATTTCCTGACTAAACATCTTATCAGCACATTTAGTGGAGCCAGTAAGCTCTGCTGTGATTGGTCAAAGACAAAAGAATGGGCTAATCAGAGACGACCTTAGAAAAATGCTGCATCATTTGATAGTCCCGTTCAACATCTTTTGTGCTTTATTAGCAAGAGGAGTCCGGAAAAGTTGTCAGCTAATGTCAGTTATGGTAATCCATCCATCCATCCATTATCTTCCGCTTATCCGGGTCTGGGTCACAGTGGCAGCAGACTAAGCAGACTGGCCCACACTTCCCTGTCCCTGGCCAGGCCCTCTAACTCCTCCTGGGGGACTCCGAGGCATTCCCAGGCCAGCAGGGAGATGTAATCCCTCCAGCATGTCCTGGGTCTTCCCTGGGGCCTCTTCCCAGTTGGACATGCCTGGAAGACCTCCCTAGTGCCCGAACCACCTCAACTGACTCCTTTCGATGCGGAGGAGCAGCGGCTCTACTCCGAGTCCCTCCTGCATGTTCCAAGCTTCTCACCCTGTCCCTGAGAGTGAGCCCAGACACCCTACAGAGGAACCTCATTTCCGCCGCTTGTATCCGTGATCTTGTCCTTTTGGTCACTACCCAGAGCTCATGACCATAGGTGAGGATAGCAATGTAGATTGATTGGTAGATTGAGAGCCTTGCCTTCTGGCTCAGCTCCCTCTTCACCACGACGGTCCGGTACAGCATCCATAGGANAGAGCCTTGCCTTCTGGCTCAGCTCCCTCTTCACCACGACGGTCCGGTACAGCATCCATAGGACCTTGGATGCCGCACCAATCCATCTATCAATCTCACATTCCATCCTACCTTCACTTGTGAACAAGAACCTGAGATACTTAAACTCCTCCATCTGGGGTAGTGACTCTCCTCTAACCTGGAGAGAACAGTCCACCTTTTTCCTACAGAGCACCATGGTCTCAGACTTGGAGGTGCTGATTCTCATCCCAGTCGCTTCACACTCAGCCTCAAACCTGCTCAGTGCACGTCGAAGGTCATGTCTGATGAAGCCAGCAGAACCACATCATCTGCAAAAAGCAGAGATGCTATTCTGAGGTCACCAAAGTGGACACTCTCCAATCCCTGACTGCGCCTTGAAATCCTGGCCATGAAAATCACAAACAGGATTGGTGACAGGGGGCAACCCTGGCGGAATCCAACACCCACTGGAAACAAGTCTGATTTAGTGCTGAGGATGTGGACACAGCTCTGGCTTTGGTTGTACAGGGACCGGATAGCCTGAGTCAACGAACTCGGTACCCCATACTCCCGCAGCACCCCCACAGGACACCTCGGGGGACACGGTCGTAGGCCTTTTCCAGATCCACAAAACACACATAGACTGGTTGGGCATNACCTCGGGGGACACGGTCGTAGGCCTTTTCCAGATCCACAAAACACACATAGACTGGTTGGGCATACTCCCAAGCCTCCTCTAGTATCTGTGTGAGGGTAAAGAGCTGGTCCACAGTTCCATGATCAGGACGGAACCCGCATTGCTCCTCCTGGATCTGAGATTCAACTATCGATCTAAGTCTCTTTTCCAGCACCCCTGCATAGGCTTTCCCAGGAAGGCTGAGAAGTGTGATCCCTCGGTAGTTGGAGCACACCCTCTGGTCCCCCTTTTTTAAAAATGGGGACAACCACCCCAGTCTGCCACTCCAAGGGTACTGACTCAGACCTCCATGCAATGTTGCACAGGCGTGTCAACCATGACAGCCCCACAACATCCAGAGACTTCAGCATCTCGGGTCAGATCTTGTCCACTCCTGGTGATTTGCCACTGCAGAGCTTTTTAACTACCTCAGTGACCTCCACCAGAGAGATGGTCTCCGATCCACCCGAGTCCTCCATCTCTGCCTCTCCTGTGGAGGGCATGGAAGCCTGGTTAAGGAGTTCCTCAAAGTGCTCCTTCCACCATCCGACAATATCCCCAGTCTGGGTGAGAAGCTCTCCACCCTTGCTGTAAACAGCTTGAGCTATGAACCTCCCACCCGTCCTGAGTCATCTGACAGTTTGCCAGAACAGCTTTGAGGCTGATTGAAAGTCGTTTTCCATGGTCTCCCCGAACTCCTCCCACACCCGAGTTTTTGCTTCCGCAACCACTGAGGCTGCAGTCCTTCTGGCCTGCTGGTACCTGTCAGCCAATTCCAGAATCCCCTGTGCCAACCAGGCACGAAAGGCCTCTGTCTTCAGTCTGACGGCTTCCCTCACTGCTGGTGTCCACCAACAGGTTCTTGGGTTGCCGCCATGACAGGCACCAACAACCTTCTGGCCACAGCTCAACACAGCTGCTTCAACAATGGAAGGCTTTGAACAGGGTCCACTCAGACTTCATGTCCCCAGTCTCCCTCGGAATGCAAGAGAAGTTCCTTCGGAGGTGGGATTATGGTAATCAGCTGTTGAAATATCATGTTTACCAGTTCATGTTACAAATTTTCAGGAAATCACAGGAATACTATGACAATACCCAGAAAAACAGGTAATTTTCTAAACAAATAAATTGATGGGNAAATCACAGGAATACTATGACAATACCCAGAAAAACAGGTAATTTTCTAAACAAATAAATTGATGGGGTTAGCTTATACACAAGATCAGTTTATATAATTTAATACTGGAGTATATATGGTAAAGTCTGAGTTGCATAAGCCCGTGGTTGAGACCAAAAACTCAACTGAAGTGAGCAGTTAATCTAACACTTCATGCATCGCGAAAAAAGTCCCAGCTTCACTAACTCCACCGTTAGCTTATTCTGTCACAGGAAGTACAGCTAGCTAACGCTCCAGCTCTGCAACTGAGTCAGTGTCACTTCCTGCTTTTTTGCCTCTCAAATCAGCTGATTGGCTCTCCTCCTCATGCGACTTTCTTGGTATTCACCAGGTGTTTCTGCTTCAGGTNCTGATTGGCTCTCCTCCTCATGCGACTTTCTTGGTATTCACCAGGTGTTTCTGCTTCAGGTGGAGAGACTAATTTGTTGTGTTTCCATCTTTAGCTGTTAGCCCGTTAGCTTGTAACTAAACCATTTCAAACAGAGGAAATAATTCACACCAGGTTTAAGTTCTTCTTCCTTTACATGTTGAAATGAAAACTGTGTCAACACATCATCACACCATCATAACATGAACTGACTATTGTATAAAAAAATACACAGGTATGATCGTGGACAGTATGATATGGCACAATCTTAAAGAGGAAGCTTCAGAGTGTGAATTCATATTTGTATCTGTGAGATGAAGTTTTTTAAGGTGAAACCTCCCAGAAAGCTCCAGGTCACTGTACTGCAGCGGAACAGCAGGAATCAAACTTCAATATCACTTTAAATAACAAAAGTCTCTCTTCCATTTCTGACTTAATTTACACCTAAAAGAGGTTTGTATTCAAACACAAAATCATTTAAAATGTTGGGGGTAAAGTTTTATGCAACAAATCGATTATGCATTTGTTGCTATTTTTTTGTCACTTTGGGGCCCTAAATTGGTCTAAAGAGCATGCATGGTTGTGACATGCTGTTCGTTGGTGGATTCCTGAGGAGACCAATTAAATATCTGCTTCACAACACTCAGCACTTTGTGCCGTAAACTTTGTAAAATGTGACTTCAGCTTGATAGCTGAAGTCACATTTTATTATTATTAATAAAATTAATAATATTAATGCTATTAATATTATTAATTTTAAAGCATATTATTAATGCTTCCATGTTCCGTATTCATGATGTCTGTTTGCTCTGGAGAATGTTTCTGAGATCCACCAGACGACACTATACAATCTGAATACATCTGCAGATGTTCCTGTATGGCTGGTTATATTTATATCTGCATTTATATTTGCTGATATAAATGTGAAGATGCTGCAGAAAAAACACAGAGGTGCTATTCTTTAAGCTCTTTTCATCTCAAATGTGTAAATATATTAATTAATAATTAACTAAGAAAATTACGCATGAATAGTTTAAGGGGGCATAGTTTAGTTTTTGATGTTTCCCTCACATTTATAGTTTCATATATCAGGAGTTTGTGTTGACCTCTGTAGAAACAAACCCAGAGGTTCTGCCCTGAAAGCTTAATTTTGATTGGTTCTTCACTTCAATTTACACACCTGCACAGGAATAATACATGCTCACTCATGATGTCATCACCTTTTCCACTTGGGGGTCCTGCTATTTTCTGGTGCCAAACGGAACTGGCTTCTCTCTCTCTCTCTCTCTCTCTCTCTCTCTCTCGTGAAATTAAGTATGAATATCTCTCTTGCTCTTTCTAGCTCTTTCTCTCGCTCTCTCTTTCTCTTGCTCTCTCTCTCTCTCTCTTGCTCTCTATCTCTCTTGCTCTCTCTAGCTCTTTCTCACTCTCTCTCACTCTTTTTCTCTCACTCTTGCTCTCTCTTTCTCTCGCTCTCACTCTCTCTTTTTCTCTTGCTCTTTCTCTCGCTTGCTCTCTTGCTGTCTCTCTCTTGCTCTCTAGCTCTTTCTCCTGCTCTCTTTCTCCTGCTCTCTCTCTCTCTTGCTCTCTCTCATGCTCTCTCTCTCTCTCTCTCTCTCTCTCTCTCTCTATCCATCTCTCTTACACTCATCTTTCTCAGTAGGTTTGTGAGAATGAAGGATTCTTCACATTAGGTTTTCTGTTACATCATTATAGACGCTCAGACACCAGATGACTTATGAAAATCTTTTCCAGCGACATTATAAAAGAAGAATTATTAAAACATAATTAATTGCAGGGAATATATATCAAGGACTCAGAAACAGTAACTTGGAGAGGTCAAACATATTTTTAATAGATTTTAACAGGTTTGTACATAACTTACATCACTCAGCATCATAAGTCTTAATGGAAAAACTGGTTCAATTTTGGCTGCAGGTTTTATACCAGCCAACACGAGAAAACAATTACAGATAAATACAGCATCAGCAGCAGATGTTTGTCCTGAAATTGTCGGCTACTCTACCACACATAGAGAAACATGTTTTAATTCCATTATTCACGTGTTCCTATGTTTGTTTTGTTTGGGAATTTAACCCTAAATGTGTCAGGATAATGCGTTTGTACTGGCTGAAAGACAGAACCAACCTGACTGAGGTTTAGCTATAAAGGAGCATACTGCCGATTTTGCATGTTTGAGTCCAATAAATTCAACCCACATACATGTTACGCTGCTGCCAACATTTTACAAAACATACTACTGGAGCACTACATTTTAGCATTGTTTTTCCTACCTTCCAGACTGCCATTGCTTTCAGTTCATTCCAGTATGCTATAAAAATCAACTTATACTTCAAATGCACTTGAGATAAATAATTCTTCAGAGAATCAAATGTCGATTATTATTATTATTTTTTTGGTCAAAGTTACTTAATTTCACTGATCCAACACAGGACTGCATGGGAGAAAATATATCACTCCGCCCAGGAATATAGTCCCAGAAATTAAAAACAACCGTGCCCTCTACACTTGGACGCACAGCAGGTGAAACATTGAATTTGGGTTCCTCAGACAACATTAATTATTATTTAGAATTTCCAGCTTTTTATGTTGGAAAACAGGGAAAATATAATAACATAAGTGATGTGTTCATATTCATCAAAGGGCACTTTATAAAAAAGGTGCATCCACCCGACTCACCTGATTTGGCCCCTCAGACTTCCACCTCTTTCTGAACCCAGTGGGCCTCAGATGATTACATCATATCAATTGCTTCAGATTATTTAGACAGCCAAACAAGGGAGTTTATAAAACTGGGACAACATTTATGTTAAAAAAACATAACTTTTCCATGCTGGGCTCAGTACTTATCAATCGACCCTTATAAGTTGACAGTAGCAGAAGAAAGAAGATTCTGGTTTGTTTGAGATGTTACTTCATTTAAATTCTGTGACAATTTCTTGCCAAATTAATTAATTATACATTTAATGAATTATCATGCATGATAAATTAGAAATTTACAGAACAAAAGTATTGAAATATTTAACTTAAATGTATGCAAATTGGGTTCATTATACCGTTGAGTTTCACAGACATGCTGTCGCTGTTTAAAGAGAAGATATTTTTATCGATAAACAGAACAGCCTCCACATATAAATGCCTCACAAGTTGCAAAATTACAGCTTTTCATTACACACGTGACGTTTTAAAGGAGACATTGTGTGTTTTGTTATTTTTTTGTGTGTTTGTGTAATATAGCAAGAGTTTGTGTTGAACTGTCAAAATGTCAAAACTTGAGGTTTATGTCCAAAAAAAAAATTTCATCCACTAAGACAAACTCGTAGGTCCTGATTTGTCCTAAAAACTCAGTTTTTTTTACTGTTTTTTTTTTTTTTTTTTTTNTTTTTTTTTTTTTTTTTTTACTTCTGTGACATGTTTATGTCAACATGTGACACGTGAATTTACTGCTTACACACCTGGTTACACACACAAGACTGGAAGCCACATTCCACCTTCTGTGGGTGACCAATCAGAATAGAGCAGACTTTCTGGGAGGCGGGCTTAAAATCGACAGTACCTAAAGCAGCCTGTTTTCAGTCAGTGTGCACAGCAGTGCTGCAGCAAGGGAGAGCAGAAGTGGATCAGTGTTTTTTTTTTCTTACAATAAAACAAGGCAAATATTTCAAAATCTATCTACTGTATAAAGTCAGAATCTGTCTGTAGCACCAACATTTCTAGAACCCGTCATGTATGAAGCTTATATTCAGCAGGTTTATTGCTCAGGATGTGCAGCGTCACGTGTGAAGTTGTTTGGATGAGCGGTTCTTGAATTATGCTGTGCCGGTAAAAAGTACCATATATATTCAAGTATAAGCTGTTTTTATTACCAAATTTCACAAAGTAAATCGGGGGTCGGCTTATACATGAGAAATTCAGATTTGATCCCAGAGAAGGAAATTTCCAGGGGTGGAAATACTACCATTACCACTACCCATGAAAATAGTTTAAATCATACCTTAGAATGAGATATTTCCTGTCTAAACATCTTATCAGCACATTTTGCAGCAGACAGTAAGCTCTGCTGTGATTGGTCAGTTACGGTAATCAGCTGCTGAAATAAATATCATGTTTACCGGTACGTGGATTATTTTCAAAAACTCACAGTATTACTATGACAATACCCAGAAAAACAGGTAATTTGCTAAACAAATAAATTGATGGAACAACATCAGGGGGTCGACTGAAACACGGGTTTCTTTAAAAATCTAAATTTGCAGGTCAAAATCAGGATTTGTACACAAGATTGGCTTATACTCAAGTATATAGGGTAGTCCCTGCAGGATACACTCTGGATGCGGTGGCATGTGCTCCGCTCCATGGGTATTTATGGCAGGCTGAGGCGACACCATAAAGTCCGGCCCGGTCAGAACACGTGTGTTGTCATTGGCCACTGCACTAGTAGAGTCTAACTGACAATAAGACAGTTCTTGCACTTTCCTGATGGTCGTGCACTTCCTAGTTTGTTTTTCTTTCTAGCCATCATGTATCGGTGGCATAGATTTTTCCATTTCATGCGATGGGAATGTTCTGTGGGAATGCTGGCAATCTCTGACAGGAATTGAGAGCCATTTCTTTATAACCCCTCGTGGAGGAATTATATAGGTCCTGGTACTTCCTCATATATACTCCCTCTCCTCCTCTACTACTCACTCCTCAAAGTTGTTCGTCATCGTTGGTTTATCTGTCCCTCTCTTCTTCCCCTTCCTCCATCCCTCAGCCTCTGATAAAGGTGCATTTACGTCACACAGATGCCATCCAGACTGTTTCAGATGTTAAATGATGCGCAACAACGTGAACAACCATCTAACATGACCTCCACAGCCAGCCGCTTTGGCCGCAATTACATCACGTGTTGCACGGGCTATCATACATCACAATTAGGTTTCTCATATTTGGATTCTCATTATTTTCTCGTGTATTAGAAGTAAGCGACTCCTTGGTGAAGCTGCAAGGAAGAAGGCAAACTTTTACACGCCATTTGACCATCTGTTCTGTAAACTGGTTTATTCAACACGGCAGAAATCCATCTTTGCTCCAACATACATCAGCATAACCAACGCGGATTTGTCAGGTGTTATGCATTGCTGCATTTAAAGAAAAGATGCTGAACATCCTGAAGGCCCAACAGAAGATCTGTATTCATTTACACAGGATCTTTAAAACTCTCCCTAACACAGATTCGTAGCAGAATGCAAACAAATCATCACAAAGCTGTGCAGGATTCCTCTGAGGATATTTTACTTAAAAATACATCAGCTAAGCGATATCTGTCATTTCTCTCCTGCTGCTCTGGGACCAAATCAAAGACAGAACGGCTCTGCTCGTACCTGCATCTGCGCTCAGAACCGAAGCTTTCATCATCAAACCGTCCAGGATGACAACAGAAACCCCAGCGGAGCCTGACGCATCAGATCAGATTATCTCTCTGTGTTCAGCGTAGCAGCGTTAAACAGCTTACGGACATGCAAAAGAAGTTTAAATACTTGTAAACACTTGTAAGAACTGAAAATGTGATATTTCAGTGAATATTACGTAACATGCGCTTGCTGTGATAAAGAGTTATTGGAGCATTCTTGTTAAAAAAAAAGTTAAAACAACAAAGGCAACAACTAAATACGTCATCAACAATAACTAGCGTGAGCAACTTGGCAATTTTTTTTGTCTCAATAAATTAAAATTTGATGACTTTATATAGTTTATTCAGGGTTCAAGTTCCCTCGTTTCATGCTATGCTGTACATTTGCGATTAAAATAACACAGCAGGTTTATGTTTTTCCTTTGATGCAACTATGAAAGATTTGCCTTTATGCAATTTAACTGAGACACTTTTCCGTTCAAAAACAGACACCATCTTTTGTTTTTGTTTTTTTTTTTTTGTAAGATTAGGTTTCATAACACCGCTCTTTTCTCTCAGGTTGTCAGTGTTCTCCATCACAAAGAAACAACATTTTTAGGGCGTTTGGTCTGGATTTGATTAGGGTTTGTCTCCTCATGTTGGTATGGTTTGTGTGGTCTGAACCTGGGTGTGAACCAAAACAAACGCACCCAAACCGTTGTGAGGAAATGATCTCGGCCCATTCCAAACGAACTCTGGAGCGTTTTAGTTCTGTGGTGTGAACATGATCTGTAGAACCAACTATGAGGCTACAAATCTGTTGATCTATTGATCGACGTATAAGCAGAGAGGGTTGCATGTGGTTAACGCTTAACACTAGCAGAGTTTGTTTTCTGTCACGCTTGTCAGATATCTGCTACTTAAAACCATATAAACTATGATTAGTCATGGTCATAATATATCAAAAATACCCGACATGTGTTCAGGTTAGTGTGTGCTTGTATGTTGTCAGCATGTTGCTCCGTTCTCCTGTTCAGTGTGTGAAGGCAGCACGTCTTCTTCACATCATGTGAAGCAGCATGTGGTTTTCCACACGTTGTCTCTCCATCAGATTCAGCTTCTGCTGTCATAGTTTTCTTCTTCATGAATCAAATGATGCTATGACTAGGAAAGAATCCACATTCATCTTTGTTACTCTGATTTACTTTGACACCATAGAAACTACTTCCTGTTTGGAGTTTCTTTCTCCACTACCAGACATTTCTGACCAATGAGCAGAGAGAGTGCTGTCACATGACTTTTGCTGATATATTTTGCTTTGATTGGATGTTTTCCTGTGTTTTCAAACCAGCAATTTAGTCTGATTCAGACCAGAGCAAACGAATCTACAGATCTGAAAACATACTTAAGCTTGGTTCATGCTTCATGCAGATGTGACAGACGTGATGTAAATGCAGGCCATGACAGCCAGCTGCAGTCACCGCTTTGGAGGGTCGCCTGCATGGCTGCACACCACTTGATTTTTGAAGCAATGTGGACGGCGTTTGCATGACATTACGTGCCTCCAATGATGATTGGCGAAGCGAAGAGGTATGAAGAGGTGTGGAGGAAAGCGAGGTAGCATGTAGAGATGTGGAAGGGAAAACATAATATACAGCACCACTGTTGAAGTGCGCAGTCATCATGAATGCATGAGAAGCGTGAATGCCAGAACATGTGGACGGTCCGTTGCAGAGACGTCCGTGTTTATATCTGCATCTGTCTGAAGCACGAACCAGGTGTTACAGACATGTTCACCTCTTCAGGCACACAAAGCTACAAGAAAACTAAGACTGGATTTTCACAAGTCTTGATGTTCAATTCTGATCTTTTGTCTATATCTGATGTTTTGTCCAGCATATTTACATTTTCTTTTTTAAGCGGCTTATATCTGATACCTGTATTTACACATTTTGACCTTTGACCTGTAGCAGCAGGATGCAGCTACACATGCACACGTTTCTGAGACGCGTAAAGAAAACGCTTCAATGGACTAAGATGAGAGAAGTATTTAAAATCTGATCAGCAGGTTAAAACTTTCACATGCAGAGAGAAACATCTGATATGTTGTGTGAGCGTTTATCTCTCCATCGGGACACATATGTTCATCGGTTAATCACGGAGGAGAAGCGGGTGGAGTTGGAGTTTTGCTGCTGTAACAGGAGCCTGTTATCACACACTAACACGTCTATTTGACATAAACACACATCAGCATGTCTGATATATGTAGCATGTCCTCCATTTCTGTTTACAGAGAGCGCCATCATATTGATGCTGACATCATCATATGCAGATAAAGCCGAACGTTACGTAGGAGTCAGAATGGGAAGGAAATTCTGTTCTGTGGATTTAGACAGCAGCATTAGTAGATAGCCGATACGTATCCGATTATTTCCACATAAGTAAGAGGCCAAAATCAGATCTGAGAATATCTGATTCCATGTGGCTTTTTACCATTTACATCTTCAGGAAGCATGTCTGATACGTGTCACATGTGAACAAAAGATCAGAATCAGGTCACATGTGCGTGGTCATATAAATCCAGCCAAAAAGAAGCTGAAAAATATTTGTATGTGAGTTTTGATAAAAACAGACAGACGTGGGTTTGATTCGTGTTTATACACATTCTCACAGTCTTGTCTTCGTAGTTGTTTCCACATGACGATCAGTCAATGCTCAGATTCGCCTCCACGAGCTGTGATTGATATACTGGACAGCAAAGACTAAACAAAACTTCTTCTTCTTCCTCCATGCCGATGAAGGTTGGGTTCTGCTTCACGTCGTCTCACCAGGTTCTCCCGTCTGTCAGATCTGACAACAGAACACAGAGACAGCGGTTATTCCTGTAAACACACGTGCACGCTCGCCGTTTGCTATGCACGTTCTCTTTGCAAACACAGGTACAAACAAAGAAGCAGCAGGTACCAGAACCTGTGTCAATCTGGCACGATATCCTGTTTTTTATGGCTGGATATTATGCCTAATGCACAATTAAAATTCAACAAAACTATGGTGATAACACAGGTGTGAAGAATGTCTCCGTTTACGTATTTCTCTGCTCTTATCTCTTAGGTGACTTTTTTTTTTATCCTTAAAAATGTGGTTTATTCTCATTAAAAAATGCATAATTACTTCAGCTGAAGCAAGTTTGCACTGGATTTTGATCTTAAGAGACATCAAAAGGCTCTGAGCTTTAACTATTTGTAGGTTTTATCCCGTTAAGCCTGAGAGAAAAACAATAAAAACAGATTTCAGTGTGAAGTTATTAAAAATTCACTAAGAGTGGAACTATATATTAAATGTTCTCTTATCGTCTACCTCTCACTCACACAACACAAACCATTAAGTCACCGTGTGTGTGTGTGTGTGTGTGTGTGTGTGTGTGTGTGTGTGTGTCTTTGCATAAGCAGATGCTGATTGCGTCACTCTTTCCACACAAACTTTATCACTGGAACAACCAGCATCACCCTGAACCTGTGAGTGCAAGAACTGTATCATTAAAAATACAAAACACACACACACACACACACACACACACACACACACACACACACACACACACGTACACACACACAAGCATGTACACATGCACGTACAGATGCATGTACACAAGCACACTTGCAGGTAACTAGAAGACTTCAAAGACATTTTCCTCCCTGTTGTGATTTTGCAGTTGGCATGAAAAGCGCCAACTCTCTCTCTCTCTCTCTCTCTCTCTCTAGTTCTCTCTTTCTTTCTCTATTTTTCTCTTCCTCTTGCTTTCTCTCTCTCTATTTCTTTCTTTGTCTCTCTCTCTCTCTCTCTCCCTCTTTCTCTATTTTCTCTCTTTCTCTAGCTTTCTCTCTCTCCCTCCCTCTTTCTCTTTCTCTCTCTCTCTCTCTCTCTCTCTCTCTCTCTCTCTCTCTCTCTCTCTTTCCTCATCTCTCATCCTCTTTCATTCACTACTTACATGTTATTGTTTGTGCTATCAGAGCAGAAATTCACAACCTTGGACCTCGGTGACTGAATCCATTAAGTTTAGAGACTTTCAGAACAAAGCTGAAAGATTAATGATTTTAACTGTTCAAACATTTATTTCCTCTTTTCTCCTTCACTAAAATAGAAAGGTGTCTGAGTTTATTTTCAAGTCTTTCACACATTATTTATGCTGCACAAACAAACGTCTTTCTGGCTCTCATAAGTCTCTTTTCAGATCTGTAGATTGTTTGCTTTGGTCTGAATCAGGGACTAAATTGTTCTGACGCTGCAATTTACCGCTTAGTTTGATTCAGTTTCACACAGAAAAACATCCAAAAACCACAAAATATATCAAACCCCCCAAAGTCCTCCTCCTTCCATCACATTTACATCTCTTTTTTGAATGACACTGACGTTTCATTGGCCTGACATTGCTGCGTAGTAATTTTAAAATGAAAAATGAATATTCTTCCTGCTGGCTGGATGACAAACACAAAGTGAACTTGGCGAAAACGTGTACAAAAAGTGCTGATAAGCTTTTTAAACAAGGATACCTGCACTCACATCAATTACTTAATAAAACCCCCAAATAGTATCATGAGCGATAACCTTCACAAATCTAGACCGACACACACCTTGCTGCTCCTCTGTCATACACACAAACACACACACACACACACACGCGTGTGATGAAACCTCTTTGCCCAAAGAAAATATATGCAACTTCCTGTCATAATAAAACTGTCACAGCCTTTTTATCCTGACGGACAGACAGATAAAGTTTGCCCAAAGTAAATTGCAAAAGCTGGACAGAACTCAGAGGAAACAGAACACAGAAAGTAGCATTTATAAACAAGCCGTAGATACATTTCACACCTGTATTCTCATACTTCCTGCCACGCTTCAGGTTTTCTTGACAGACCCAAGAAGGCTCGGAGCATCCAGGGAATTCTGAACTGCACAAAGTTTGCTTCCACTCCAAGTCCTGCATATCTTACCACTCTGGAGCCTAGAGTCCTTTTTTTTTTTTTTTTTTTTTTTTTTTTTTTTTTTTTTTTTTTTTTTTTTTTTNTCTGTGGCACCAACATCTCTAGAATCTGTCATGTATGAAGCTGATATTCAGCAGGTTTATTGCTCAGGACCCAAAGACGTGCAGCGTCACGTGTGAAGTTGTTTGGATGAACGGTTCTCAAACTGAGCTGTGCTGGTAAAAAGTAGTCCGCGCAGCAGGATACGCTCTGGGTGTGGCAGCATATGCTCTGGTCCACGGTAGACATAGAGAGATTGATTCATTTACAAGAATCGGATCAGTCCAACTGTCCTATGAGAAAGACTGGTTCATGTCCGAACCGAATCACTGATTCATCTATGGTTGTGGTGGTGTGTGGGTGTGTGTGTGTGTGTGTGTGTGTGTGTGTGTGTGTGTGTGTGTGTGGGGTGGGGAATGTCTGCACACCTCCGTACTTCCCGGTTCTTGCGGTTCTCATGGCTCTCTCGGTTTTAGCAGCTCTTGCCATTCTCTCGGTTCTCTCGGTTCTCTCGGTTCTCGTGACTCTCTCGGCTCTCACGGCTCTATGGGCTCTGCCCTTTGAGTCTCCACTCAATGAGCCTGTCTGAGTGTGAGCTGCTCCCCCTGGTGGACGCTCACAAACACCACTTAGCAGTGTTTGTGCCACACAAACTAGATTCCTGAGCCAAACAGACATTAGTTTTATGGTTGGAGTTAGAATGTGTTGATTAATCTCAAAGACGGGATGTTGTGAAAGAAAAAGTATATAAATATACTGAATCTCATTCATTTATACCGTGGACCAGGATGAACCGGAAGTATATGGTTCAGTTACGGCTGTGACCCAGATCACCGATTCATGGGCACTAATAGCAGGCTGTGGCCCACACCACAAAGTCCAGCCCGGTCCAAACAGGTACGTTTTCAACGGGCACTGCACTAGTTGCATCAAATGCGATTCTATGAGTTGGAAGAAGGAAATTCAGATCTGTGTATTTAAATCGCAGGCAGATGTCTGATATGCATCTGATTTACTGTACACGGCAAAATGGAAAAATCATTTTTTGATAACAGTTGTCAGTAAAGTAACATGTGTGCGGGTTGTATTTATTGGGCTTAAACATGCAAAAATCACTGGTATGGTCCTTTAAGTGTGAACTCAAGTTCCTATCTACTCCACAAGTCTGTATCTTCCCATCTGTTGAGCGGATAGAAGGTTTTTGGCTCAGAGCATGTTAAGATTCAGACTCCCTTCAAAGTTCTACACGCACACAGCATCAACACTCCAGGCTTCTGAGGAGCAGTGAGCTGAAAATAGAAGGAGCGACGCCCCCGCAGCCATGCGACGGCTCAGCAGGCACTCTTTTCAGGCTGAATGCAAGGCTCTGCATTTGGCTGAGCGTCCCACTGATCATCCCTCCATCCTTCTCTCATTTCTGACTCTGTCCCCTTCCCCCTTGCCCTCCCCTCCGGACACTTCACACCACGCTTGGCAGCTGCAGCAGTCAGAGTCAGATTTGCTCTTCTTTGCCAAGATGTCCACATAAAGTGCTTATTAGAGACAATGAACGGGCATTAAAGGGGCATATTGGTGGTTTTTACTTGTTGGAAGCCAATAAATTAAACCTGCACGTGTTATGTTACTGACAACCATTTTCCAGAACACACTACTGGAGCAGTAAATATTACAATTGTTTTTCTACCTTCCAGACTGCTATAAAAATCAACTTGAAACGTGCTTGAGATAAATAAACCATCATGCCGTTATTATTTATTGTCAAAGTTCTTAAGTTTACCGATCCAACATGGAGCTCCACAGAAGAAAATGTGTGTCTCCGCCAGGAAATATAGTCCCAGGAGAAGATGACTTTTACTGAGAAATTAAAACGTCCCTGTCTTCTACAATCGTGCATCAGTGTTAGCAGGTGACACACTGAATTTTAAGGTGAGTGTATCACCTGAACATTTGGTGATTTGGCAAAATAACATGAAAACAAAAACATTGACGTTTTGAAAAAAATTGTTGGCAGTAAACGTAATATGTGTGCAAATAGTATTTATTGGGCTAAAACATGCAAAAAAAAAAAAAAAAAAANCAAACAAAAAAAAAACAAAAACAAAACAAAACCACTGGTATAGTCCTTTAATATGCTGGTAACGTAAAGCTTTGTTAACTGTGTGTCATCTCCACTGTGGGGAAAATAAACTGCAGCCTCAACAAACAAATTTTAGCAAATTTATTAAGGTTTTGACATATTTTCAGGTGTTTATGCTCCAATAACACAGTTAATGAACAGCAGAGAGTATAAACCTACCAAAAGGAAGATGCTTATGTGTGTTGTTATCGTATTTTATTAGTATTTATTGTATTTCACACACTCTGGACCTCATTAAACCTGCTGGCAGGAAACTTATTTTCCTAGTTACTGATTTGGAATTGATGACTCCAAATCTGGAATGAAGAATTCTGCATGTTTAAACTGTAAAGCAGGTGCACAAGGATAACTGGTGTTCAGGTTTTACACCAGGAGATATGATGAGTCCATCTGACCACAATCCCGCTGCTCGCTCTCTCTCTCTCTCTCCATCTCTCTCTCTCTCTCTCTCTCTCTCTCTCTCTCTCTCTCTCTCTCTCTCTGTCTCCTCCTTCAGTCTATCTCTGTCTTTCACTTTGTCTTTGTCTCTCTCCATCTGTCTCTCTCTCTCTGCCTCTGCCTCTCTCTCTCTCTCTCTCTCTCTCTCTCTGTGTCCTTCTCCATCTGTCTATCTCTGTCTTTCACTTTGTCTTTGTCTCTCTCCATCTGTCTCTCTCTCTCTGCCTCTGCCTCTCTCTCTCTCTCTCTCTCTCTCTCTCTCTCTGATCCCACTTCTCTGAACACTCACTGGCTTGTTCTTATCTTGGACTTGCAGCATGTTACAGCTACATTGATGCACACACCCAAAATAACAGTGTGTGTGTGTGTGTGTGTGTGTGTGTGTGTTCTCAAATGTGTCTTTACACATACATTCTGTGTGAGCTCTGTGTGTTTTAGGTTTTAGGTTTATGTTTTAATTTTATGTTTAATTTTTAGGTCTTAGGTTTTAGTTTTAGGCTTTAATTTTAGGTTTAGTTTTAGGTTTTAGTTTTAGGTTTTAATTTTAGGTTTAATTTTAGGTTTTAGTTTTAGGTTTTAGTTTTAGGTTTTAATTTTAGGTTTAGGGTTAGTTTTAGTTTTAGTTTTAGGTTTAGTTTTAGGTTTTAATTTTAGGTTAGGGTTAGGGTTAGTTTTAGGTTTTAGTTTTAGGTTTAGGTTTAGTTTTAGGTTTTAGTTTTAGGTTTAGGTTTAGTTTTAGGTTTTAGTTTTAGGTTTAGGTTTAGTTTTAGGTTTTAATTTTAGGTTTAGGTTTAGTTTTAGTTTTAGGTTTAGGTTTAGGTTTAGTTTTAGGTTTAGGTTTAGTTTTAGGTTTAGGTTTAGTTTTAGTTTTAGGTTTTAGTTTTAGGTTTAGGTTTAGTTTTAGTTTTAGTTTTAGGTTTTAGTTTTAGTTTTAGGTTTAGGTTTAGGTTTAGTTTTAGGTTTTAGTTTTAGGTTTAGGTTTAGTTTTAGGTTTTAGTTTTAGGTTTAGGTTTAGTTTTAGTTTTAGGTTTTAGTTTTAGGTTTAGTTTTAGTTTTAGGTTTAGTTTTAGATTTTAGTTTTAGGTTTTAGTTTTAGGTTTAGTTTTAGGTTTAGGTTTCATTTTAGTTTTAGTTTTAGGTTTAGTTTTAGGTTTAGTTTTAGATTTTAGTTTTAGGTTTTAGTTTTAGGTTCTTGCACATAGTCTTACACGTTGAATGCTCCACATTTAATAAATACGTTTTGGACTAAAAGGAATAAAGACCTTCATTTTTACAGACACGGAATCCCAGACATACGTCGTGTTCCACTGATCCGCTGGGAGCAGTGTGTGTGTGTTATTGTGGTCGGAGCTCTGTAATATCTGAGAATGGCAGACAGAAATATTTGTTGGTATGTGTATGCTGGCTCCTCTCACGAGGCTCCAAGCTACTTCAGGTTCACGATCATGGACTCCTCACTCTCTGCTCGAGCTTTAAATGACGTAAAGATCAGAAGGAGCTTTATTCCTGGATTTCCCTGGATGCTGGCAGACAGAGCTTCACTGTGGCTGGTGAGAGAACAAAGGAAAGGTTTCTGGAACGTGGGGAAGATTCCTGCGTCATACGGAGCTCTGATGTCACAGCGAGGTCAGCGCTTTGATCCCAGCTTGTATCCAAAGAATCAAACCTACATGTGTTTGTGTTCATTCTTCAAACATCAGCAGATCTGTGCGTTTGACGAGCGTTAGCGTGTTTCTACAGAGCTGCTGCTGAGCGTTAGCATGTCAAGTGTCGGGGAGCTTTCACACGATAAATGCTATTTGCTGGATTCAGGTGTTGAAGGTGTGCAGTAAAAACATGTTCTATGTTCAACATGTAACATATGAATTTACCCAAATCTGCTTACACACACGCTAAATATGACGATAGCAGGCTAGCATTTGGCTAGCATTAGTGTTTCACAGTCTGTGGGTGTTACCGCCTCAGGCCTTAAAGGACCATACCACTCATTTTGCATGTTTGAGCCTAATATATTCAATTTTCATTCGTGTAACATTACTGATAATCATTTCCCAAAGCATACTACTGGAACAGTGAATTAAAAATGTTTTTCCTACCTTCCAGACCTCCATTGGTTTCAGTTCATTCTGCTATGCTATTAAATCAACTAATAATCCATCATCACCAACAAGATGGTTATTCAGTTTTTTTTTTTTTTTAAAGTTGCATAATTTTAGCGTTAAAGCACAATAAAAAGTGTGGAGTGAATGTATGCCTCCACCGGGGAATATAGTCCCAAAAGAAGACCTGTGTTTATGGAAAAATTTAAAGGACCGTGACTTCATAAGGCTGTGTAACTATTAGCAGGAGAAACATGGATTTTTAAGGTGGGTGTATCACTTGAATATTTGATTTTGAAAGATTAAGAGATTTTGCAAAATATCAGGAAAGCTGAAATACAGTTTTCTCCTTTGGGAAATGATTGTCAGTAACGTAACATGTATGAAAATTGAATATATTAGGTGCAAACATGCAAAATGGCTGGTATGGTCCTTTAAAGGGACTGCATCTGTTTTCGCTCAGTTTGCACGGCGGTGCTGCAGGAAGGGAAAGTAGAAGTGGATTGTTTCACACAAAGGAACTCTCTGATAACTGCAACCAGATCTGATTCGTATACGGTACACGATAACTCTGAAGGATCCTGCATCCTGACGACACTCCGCCTGTAGGGGGCGCACTTAAAACATCATAACTCAGAGGTCATGAATCTGACTCACTCTTGATTTTGTACAAATCATCCTCGTGCAGCCCTAATATTCCCAGGCAGGATTTATGTATTTGTGTTTGCAGTCAGTCTGCCTCTGTGTGCATTTTGATGTGGATCCAGATCCTGATTAAAACATTTCCCATTGCTAAAATAACAAATGTAGCAGACGTGCGTTCTGAGTGTTTCCAGTGATTATTATTGCATGAGAACGCTGGTTTTTACCCAACGCTGAGCGACTGATAACAATCTTTGAGCTTTTCCAGAGAGTGAATTTACATTTTTACATGGAAGATGGATCAGCATTAAGGTTAGTCATGAAGCTCAGAAGGTCTTAAATGCTGAAAGTACTTGGACTGTGAGGTATTTTTCATTCAGTAACAGGGAGTATAATAACTGCGACTATTTTCATTTTCCAGCTAAGAATAACAATCTAATCATGATCATAATAATTACTGTATCTTCACCAGCAAATACCACGCCGCACAATCGCTGATGAAAGGTTTAATGGTGCGAGAGTTGAAAGTCGATTAACGCGTGGGAGTGGAGGTCATCATTAAATGGTTGAGGTGTCTGGAATGGATGAGTAGTCACTCGGAATGGGGGGGTGGAGGGGGTGAGTAGGGTAACGGAATGGATGATCAAAGGGTGGGTGGAAGAATCGGAGACAAACAGAAGAGGTTAGGCTAAAGGACCATACCGGTGGTCATGCATGTTTGAGTATAATACAATATATACAACCCTGCATACGTTACATTACTGACAGTCCCTAAAAACATAACACCGTATTTTAGTTTTCCTGTTATTTTTTTCAACTCTCCCAATCTTTCTCAATCAAATGTTCAGGTGATGCATCCACCTTAAAATTCAATATTTCACCTGGTGACACTTATGCACGATTGTAGAAGTCACAATTGTTTTAATTTCTAGGTAAAAGCTGTCTTCCCCTGGGACTATATTTCTTGGCGGAGAAATACATCACCTTCCAAGCAGCTCCATGTTGGATTAAAAAAAGTACTTCAGCAAAAAAAAAAAAAAAAAAAAATCTAATAGATGTGTTGTTTGCAGTGATCTCAAACATGTTTCAAGTCTACCAGTTGATTTTTATAGCGTGCTGGAATGAACTGAAGCAATGGCAGTCTGGAAGGGTAGGAAAAACAATTCTAATATTTACAAGCCTGCTAAAGTAGCATATGTTGGGAAATGATTGTCAGTAACATAATGTGTATTATATATAATAGGCTCAAACATGCGCAATTGCTGGTATGCTTCTTTAACCAGGTAATTATAACCAGTGTGGTTGAATGTGTTTCCTTCTCCAAAACTTAAAATAAATAAATAAAACCTGCACACGTTATGTGGTTATCAGTAATGTAACATGTGTGCAGGTAGTATTCATTAGGCTTAAACATGGAAAATCACCGGTATGGTCCTTTAAGTTACTTCATTTTATTGGAGAGCTGCCCATTACCCCAGACAGCCATGGATGTCCTCCCTGAACCTCTGCTCCACTTCTCATGCCTCTGCTGGACTTTGAGAAAGTCACACAGCAGGCGGTGAAGAGCTAAAACGGAGCTTATCGAGCTTATCTCTCACCTTTAAAGGCTCTGACAGCATGTCAGGCTGAGCCCCATCCCCCCTCCTTTTTTTTTTTTCCCCCCAAATGGAGCTCTTGACTGGAGGATTCTATCAGTCTGGTTCCTGTAGGGAATCAGCTGGGCACTTAAATAAAATGCCTGCATGCGATTTTCCTCAGAGTGCTTTTCACTCTTTTTATGCCCAGCCTGTCATTAATTTTTGCTGCATCCAAAAACCTCTCGATAAGAACAAACCGCACTCTGTAATCCTGATCCAAGTGCCGCATGCAATGCCAACGCCAGCAGAGCTCTTACTCTGCTGATTTTACCAGAAAATCCACATGTTCCATGTTGTTTTTCTCTCCACACCTGTTGAACAACTGCTTCTCCTTTCTGATTTCACTGTGAAAGGTCAGAGGTCAGCTTTATTCGTTCTCTTTGATTCTCTCTTTTTATCTCCATCCTCTCTGTGTGTGTGTTCTTGGGGTTACTTCATGGCTTTCTCCTTGGCTATCCCTGTCAAGGTGGAAGAATATAGCTCAGATCTTTATATCCACGTTTCACGTTTCACTTGACCTAAAGGGAATTCAGGCACCTTGATCTTACTTAGGAGCAGCTGAGGCCAAACATTCAGGAATCAAACCCACATTTAGATCTAATATCCCAACAAATCCTGCAATTTGTGTTTTGTTTCAACCAGATTCTGTTACGTTCCCTCGCGTTAGTTTGAATCTTGATGTGTTTGTATTCCGATGGTATCCTGGAGTGATTTCCTGTTTCTCGCAGGCATCAGATAATTGATGCGGAGGTTCCTCATTCTGATTCTTGTTAAATCGCAGGAGCAAACCAAAGCGGCTCTTTAAATGCAGCGACAGGAACAGCAGCTGATCCAGCAAAGAAACACAAAGCTACAGGGATTCTGGATTCGCTTTGCTGTGACCCACGACGACCATTCATAACTTCCATGCCAGCGTTCTTCTTCTTCTCTGATCTCTCAAACCAGGATTTCACTTGATTTTAACTGTTCATAAACTTAAACACAATCCCTTGTACAATTATTAATACAGATAGATCGATATAGATGGATATAGATTTAATACTATATTCACAGGTGGTAAAAACAAATCATCTAAGTTGGCACCAGAACATCTTAAAGGACCATACTTGTGATTTTGCATGCTTAAGCCCGATAAATAAAACCTGCATGCACGTTAATTACTGAAAACCATTTTCCAAATCATAAAGTTTTCACACTATTTTACCAAATCTATGATTTGTTATGTGGTAAATATTTGATTTATTACTGTCTACTGTTTCTTAATATGATATGATTTGAATTGCATTAGAAGGTACATATGGCGACTTTGCATTTGTTTCCTCAGATGAGCACTTTATAATGTTGATTATGCTAAAGAATAAGCTTGATCAAAGTTACTCACTACTCAAGTAATCTGACCAATGAGCAGAGAAAGTGTTGTCACATGGCTTTTGCTGATTGGGTGAAACTGAACCAAACTGAGCATTAAATGCAGCATTGGAACAGTTTATTTCCTGATTCAGAGCAAACGTTGCTCCTCTCCACATGGCACCATTAATTTTTATCGTTCCTCAGGGTTTCGCTTCATCATCGTCTTAGTACCCACTGAGACTCATCCTGTGCATTCCACGACTTCACCAACAACAAAGTCCATTACATGTAGGTGTGCAGTTGTCCAGGCTTGCAGGTAATTACAACCACATGTGCAGCACTTCTATCATGACAGATTACGGTTATTAAGTACTGTAATGTACTTTAGTATGATAAAGACACTTGTCATCGCAGCCTTGAGCTACATTAACACAGGACACGTCTGACTCCTTTCATTACTGTCTGACTCCATCTATAATTACAGTTTCTCTGTCTGTCTGTAGCACTGTTATCTCTAGAATCCGGCACTGTATGATGTTGAAATTTGGCAGGTATAATGCTTAGAACCCAAGGACGTGCGGTGTTGCGTGTGAAGTTGTTTGGTTGTGCAGTTCTCGATTTCATGCCAGTAAAATGTAGTCTGCACGCAACAGGATATATGGCGGCAGGACACGCTCTGGGAGCAGTGGCAATCTGCTCCACGGGAGTCGGATAGTAACGGTCACTGCACTTTTTCCTCAATGCAGATTCAGGCTGTCTAATATTGCCAGACTTATGGCATCCAACTTTACAAAGGAAATTTTTTGCTTATTGCATATTTAGTTATTTTTTGCTTTCCTGTTTATAAACGCAATAGTAGTGCATGTGTAGTAGTAGTAGTTCTTGCGTATCGAAGCCGGCCAGCTTTGACATGAATGAAATTAATTGAATGAAATGAACTCTCTCCGTCTGTCTTACAGAGACACAGGCAGTGAGTGAGACAAAAATGACGAAAGAAAGATATGGACTTTGCAAGTCAAATCCCAAGTCCAAGTCCTAAACTTTGAGTTTCAAGTCCTAAACAAGTTATTAAGCATACTTTACCAAATACAATAATTTTTAACAATAGAGTAACAGCAAATACATACAAACAATGCTTTTCAAAAGTTACATTTTATTACTTTGCAAACAAACCTTAAAACATTTACATGTAAAAGAATCAAGCATTGCTATGCATTGCTATGCCTGTAACACACCATCAGCCAAAAGCAGAACTGAAATAATAACTCATTTTAACAACTAATCAATAACCAAAAGTGGATCTACTGTTTTGATAATTCATTTATCAAGCAAACAGGCCTTGTTCTAGCTTCTCAAATGTGATTTGCTGCTTTTCTCTGTTTAATATTGTAAATTTGAAAATTGAATATCTTTGGGTGTTGGACTCTTGGTCAGACAAAACAAGACACTGAAGAAGTTGTGAAGGTCATATTATTTTTTAGATATTTTATAGACTGAACACTTAATTGAAAAAATAGTCGACAGATGAATCAATAATAGAAATTTTTGTTAGTTGCAGCCCACGTCAAAAGCGAGCTAAAACAAGTGCAAATGAACTTAAAGCACAATACCAGTGAGCATGCATGTTTGAGCCCAATATTAAACAACTCACATACATGTTACATTGCTGACAGCCAGCGATCAGTGCTAACGCTAATGTTAAAGTTAGCATTTCTACTGGACGTTCATCATCATATGGCTAACAATACACGACTGATGGTTTATTTCTTTTAATGAGCGCTTCACACATTCTGTGTATCGTGTTCTTGTTAGCAAAACTAAACACTTAGCGCTAGCTAAGCTAAGCTAGTTTAAGCTAATGCTAGCTGGCCAACTGACATTACTCTGAACTTACTGGTGCAGCCTCAAATGGTGAATGAAGTTCAAAGTTGCACATCCATCCATTGTTTTTGACACGTGTTCTGCACATTGCAACTCATTTTTTGCTGCCACAGCTTCTCTGCAGGCTAATGTGATGATCTGTGGTATCGCCTTTCGCGTGTCTGCATTCACACATTCACACTGACACATTCTGCTCGTGTCATGTGATTGGCTGGGGCTGATCCAAAGCTGTTCATTCTCAGGTAAAAGGAGAGTCAGACACTTTATAACATATTTATTTATCTTTGGGCTTGTTGAGGAGATCAAGTCAAAATGCAGCCAAAGTCCAAGTGAAGTCACGAGTCACTGGTGTTAAAGTCAGAGTCCAAGTCTATTCTGATTTTGTCGAGTCAAAAGTCATTAAATTTGTGACTTGAGTCTGACTCAAGTCCAAGTCATGTGACTCGAGTCCGGAAGTGTCTTTAACTCAGGAAGCTGCTCTATGCATGTGAGCTTCTCCTCCATCACATATAACATGTCTCTCATTGGTTGCGTGTTGGAAAGGCCACCAGCATACGGGTCAAAGTTACATGTGGTTGACTTTGAGTGCAGTGGCAGAGGGGAGAAGCTGAGCTCAGGTTACGTCGCCACAACGTTGGAGGTCACTGCTCAGGAATAATGAACGTCCAGCTCACTGCTTATCATGTGACAGCAGCCTTACCTCATTAAAAAAGAGGCCATGTTTGGTTTGTTAGCAGCATTCCTCAAGAAGTTAAAAATCAAAAGCAATAATTTAACAAAAGCAATTAAAAGCAAAAATCAGGTATATTCACCCCATGATAAACTACCAATAGGTGCAGTTTGGTCTGGATCAGGATCTGGATCTGATGGACAAAAATATCTGATATCAGGGGATTATTAATGGAAGTGCTTTAGAGTAACAAGCAGAGCAGAAACGTGGAACTTCCACTAATATGCAGCTGAGAAGATGCCGATTCAGCAGCAAGAAAACAGGTTTGACGTATATTTAATAGATACAGAGGAAAATCCAGAAAAATTCTATGCTTATTATCGTTGTTTCTTTCTCTTTAGGCCAGCATATTGTCAGAAGACTCATTTTATCCAGGCTTGTCTGGGCTTGGTGAAGGTATGACTCTGAGTGACCTTCTAGTTCTCTTTTTCCTTTGAACAGGTCAGAAACTAATTTAAACACTCAGACATGTCGCTCATGTAAATGGCGTTGCACGTGTGTGTTGTTATTGTGAAACTCTGCAGGCACGTGCATATGAATTTGACATTATCCCACATGAATCGGTGGCATTTCCAGTTAATTACATGGAAAAGTATGTGTGTACATGTGGTGTGTAGTCAAGGTGTGGGTTTGTGAGGTTTGTTGAATTTCCCTCGTGAAGGTCTTTTTGCTGATGACCTCGCCGCTGTCTGCGGTAATAAGCAGCTCGCTGATAACATTCCACTGAAATCGTGACATATTTAACGCTGCATGAGAAAAATTTTCCAGGACTGAATGTCGTTACGGAGTCGTTATGACTGTAGCTGGAGGCTTCACAACAAATACAGCTGGTGTCTAAAGTTCTTTCCTTGTTTATTTTAACAGGAAATTGTGTCAGTGTTTTTTACTTTTTAGACTCTGACAGTCAGTTGAGACGAGTATATTTTTCTAAGAGAAATCCCTCTGATTTGAATGCTGTATATTCATAAAGTAACTGGTCTATTTGTGTTGCATTTATTGTTAAAGGATCATATCATCATATCAAAGGACCTTATCATACCATTTTACATGTTTGAGCCTAATATTTTCAGTTTTCATACATGTTATGTTACTGACAATCATTTCCCAAAGGATAAAACTGTATTTCAGCTTTCCTGATATTTTGCAAAATCTCTTAATCTTTCAAAATCAAATATTCAAATGATACACCCACCTTAAAAATCCATGTTTGTCCTGCTAATAGTTACGCAAACCTGTGATTATTGTTTAAATTTTTCCATAAACACAGGTCTTCTTTTGGGACTATATTCCCTGGTGGAGGCATACATTCACTCCACGCTTTTTATTGAGCTTAAACACTAAAATTACATAACTTTAAAAAAAACCTGAATACACGTCTTGTTGGTGATGATGGATTACCTATCCCAAGAACGTTTACAGTATCAACAAGTTGATTTTAATAGCAGAATGAACTGAAACCAATGGAGGTCTGGAAGGTAGGAAAAACATTTTTAATTCACCGTTCCAGTAGTATGCTTTTATTCTTTTATTCTTTTAATTTTCCTAAAGACCCCTCACTGGGATATAAAGAACGAAAACACACAAACACACAAACAAGCAATAACCAGCAAACAAACAAAATATAGAAACCAAAAAATTCTGCACAAACATAAAAGTCAGTTATCAGACATCAACAATTGCACAATATTTTCTTCATAAATTTAACCTGATTAAACAAAGCTTTGACATTTTTTGAGCCCATCAGCTTCTTAAATTTATAAATAGTATTAACTCTAAAGTATCTTTTAATCAGTTTGTTTCTGTCTTCATTAAAAACAGAACAAATAAGCTCATAATGAAACTCGTTTCCATGGTAACCTGTCAAACACAACATACACGGTTTGAGTGTATGATCACGTTCATATCTGCACTCAGAAACAGGTAAATTATGACTCCCACACCCATATTTAGACATCTAAATTCTTTCTACTGGGCTCAACACAGATATCTCTCTGAACCAAAATTAACTCTGAACAATCTGTAAGCGTCACACAAAGGGTTACTGTATAATTCATCATGCCGTCTCTGTAAATCCATATCTTTTAGTCTGAGATCAATCATAAGCTTACATATTCAGGATTAAGACTTCCAGTATCATACCATAATAAGATAGCCCACATTCATCAGCAATACTCTTAACTTTAAGAACCCATTCAGACTCATAAACACCATTATCATACCATTTATTAAATAAGCTAAACATGATATATGAGATCCTCTTAGTGCTGCTGCTTACTAAATACACCCAGAAATATATCATTCACATATTTACCTTTCTGTCTAGTTTATATCTGCCTAGCTCACCATAAACTACACAGTTTGCAGTACGTTTGTTCACATGTAACGATCATTTCAAAAACGCCCTATGAAACATTTCAATTTGGTCCAATGGACTGATCAAATAATTCACATTGTATGTCAATAATCTATCTATCTATCTATCTATCTATCTATCTATCTATCTATCTATCTATCTATCTATCTATATATAAGCATTGTAGTATGCTTTGGGAAATGATTCTCAGTAACGTTAAGTGTATGAAAATTGAATATATTAGGCTCAAACATGATGCAAAATGGGTGGTATGGTCCTTTAAACTTGTATTTGTATTTATTGTTTTAACTTGTTTTTATGCTGCCATCTGAGAGAATTTTATCTCAGTGAGACTGACTTGGTTGAATAAAGGTTAAATAAAAGAATAAATTAAATTACCCTTTCTGTTATTTTAAAAGATTACTCATTTTCCTCCATCGCTATCGCTGATTATCATTATCGCTCCTAATAAAAAATGCAACATGCTGTCATTAGACTCTTTGAATCTGCAGGTGAAGACTTGCTGTATACCTGAGAGACACCGGAGATGAGTTTCAGCAAACGCACGCCTCTGGCTTTTTCAAGTCTGCCGCGGTCTGATGTGATACAACAAGTGAAACGCCAAAGAAAACAGAAGCTTTCATGACAGGAAGCAGCTTCAGAATGGCGGCATATCAATGCGATGTACTGCGGATGAACTTCTCATAAATAACAGAGAAAACTGCCTCAGCCTCTTACTGCAGCACAACGTGTACCGCCACTTGTTCCTTTCAGCGGTTGTGGTTTTGTGGCATGCGTCATCTCACACCGGCCTCAGGAATTAATGCGACTAACAGCCTAAAGCCATCAGACAACTGTGAGGAACAGCTGGAAGTTAAAGTCAGCGTGTAACTCCTGCAACTTCAATATCTTTCTCACCAGGAAGCGCAAGCAAGGCTGTGTTTGCAACTTTACTTGTCTTTACCTCATTTCAGAAAGATCCAGAAACAAGTTTCAGCATGTATTATGCATTTCCTTCATATTTATAGTGTAACGCAGCAGCAGTTTGTGTTGAACTTTTAAAAAGTTCAACACAAAACTTGCAACACTTGAGACTGATGTCTATAGAAATACATCCAGTAACTCAAACCTATAGGTCTTGATCTGCCATGAAAGCTTCATTTTAATTGGCCCATGTAGCATGTTGATGTCAACACGTAACATGTGAATTTGCCTGCCAACGCACCTGCACTCTAAAAAAAGGTGAAGTAAAAAAAGTTTTAAACAAAGTTGAAAATTTACACTAATTATGTGTAATGCTCTGTTACACAGTTTGTGTCAGTATTGAGTCACATTGTGTTGGAAGAATAAAACTGTTGTACACACAGTTTTAAGTAATTTTAAATTTAACACATTACGTATATTTGTTCATGGCACTGAACACAACACGTGTGTCCTGGTCAGCGTAACACATTTTGTGGGTTTCAGTGTATCAGCTAGTTGATTTGACTGAAAAGTTGTCACGTAGCTTTGATGACAGTTCCTACAAATCCCTGTGATCGTCCCGTCTGCTGATCAGAGATGATGCCAACAGCATTGCTAACTAGCAATATGCTAGCTGATAGAAAAAAAAATGTATTTTAGTCCTTTTGACTGTGATGCAAGGCTTTCAAAGTTTACGGACGACTTGGCATAGTGGTCTGGTTTTATCTGAGTTAGGTAGTTTGGCGTAATGATTTCACTAATTAATGCTACAGTTGACAAAACTGGTGGGTTATGTTTGGTGGAGGATTATAATATTATAATGACCATAACTTACTGAGTTGGAGGCACAGTATAGCGTTACTTGTTGGATTGGATGAATAAGTGTAATGGTACTTCATCAAACTGTCTCCATAATGTACAATCACTACAACATCCTGCATACACAGCCCAGACCAAATTAATTTATTCCATGATGTCTATTTTTAGGCTGCCATGTGATTAAAATTTGTTCTTAATGTTGTGTACATCACTTCATGTAGATTAACTTCAAATAATTTTACCCATATTAAATAGTAATACAACACTGTGTTGGGTTTAAGGTGTGGTTTTACACTATGTGTGCATTCAGTGACAGCACATATGTTACCATGACAAATCTTTGTGTTAACTTCCTGTGTCATCATCAGTAACACAGTGCTTATGTCAAAATTAACACATTGTGTGTTGTCCCAAAACACACACACACACTGATGTGTAAGAATTTGTGTATCCATTAGGCATTGGGTTCAAACATGCAAAATGGGTGGTATGGTCCTTTAAATCCCTGATCAGACTCAGATGTGTGTGTTTGTTCTCTTCCTACATACACACACACACACACACACACACAGCTGCTCCTCTATAGCCACCTGAGCTAACTCAAAGCTAAGCATTTTCAGTTCTCAGACCAACTACAAAATGGTTTGTGAGGTTTAAAGTCTGTCTACAGGGAGTTGTGAAGGATAAAGATCCCGTTAAGCAAAGCGTGATGCCGGCCTCTACACCTCTTGTTGTGATCAATCCTACATCTGTCCGCCATCATCTGTCCTCCACCTCCACCTTGCTGCCTCTCCCGCTGAGGCTCCTCCCCTCACATATGGTCCCATCAGGATTCACAACTAAATTGCAGTGTATAATCTGGTTATCTGGACGGGATGAAGACTGGCAGGATGTTTATGAGGTTTCATGAATGCCCGTGTTTAAAATCAACAGTGTTAAGCTGTGATGTAGCATCTGTGTGTCCATAATTAAGATGCAACACGCCGTCTGTCAGCATGTACACGCAGCAAGAAATGTAAAAATAGCTCCGGCTATTTTACTCGGTCGGATCTGGTAACATTTCCTTCACCGCGCAAGTGTGAATAAATAAAGTCACATTGCCAGCAAAGGCAAGATTACAGCAATGTGTTTGTCTGTAGCGTGTGGGCCAATCACGTGAGACCAGGAAGTGCTGCTTTAACTTCTGCACCGAGATCAAACACATTTTACGAATGATAAAATGACGAGAAATTTGTCTGATGCAGAAATTAGGGAGCTACTTTCTGTGCCAAAGACGAGATAAGCTGGCAGATAAACCGTGAGACGCTGTTGTGTCGCTTACCCTCACTCCCATTTTGCTCTAAACAATCAATGTTTGTTTGGTTTGTATGAAAAAGGGATAAATGGTGCTCAGCTGTGACGAAATGCTAAAGCCGGCAGTTGGTAGGATATTTGTATGATTGAGGCTAATGGGAGACCAGACATGCAGCAACAACAACATGGCAGCACCATGGACATGTGCAGAGAGTTGTGTTCTTTTTGTTCCTTTTCCTCTTGGTTTTAAACAGACCTGTAATTAGTAACCTAATGGTTTGTACAAGTTAAGTGGAACTTCCTACGGTGATAATCTGCCATTAGGAAGGTTTATGGCTGAGTTTACAGACTAGAGAGGAAGAAAAGGTAAAAGAGGGAAGGAGTCTAACAGGCAGTAAATAAAGGCTTCCAGCTGGGATAGGACACGATTATAATCAATTTAACTATGCATACAATGGAGCTCTTTGGGCCTGATCTGAAACAGACCTGTGGAAAACCTGCATGAATCTAACATTAGGCAGTATTCATAAAAAATATCACAGAATCCTTTATAAAGCTTCATTTATGTTAGTCAGTGCATTGTCGTCCAATTACCGAGCCTTTGTTGTTGTAAGGCAGGGCTACTCAAACACAAAACTTAAAGGTCCACATAGACAATTTGCAATAAGAAAAAGGTCCAGTTATTAAAGTCAGTCAAGCCAGTATCGGATTGGTATCCTAATTTTTACCGGGAATTTAAGGTGTCAGGTGGGGGGTGGGGTGGGGGGTTGCTGACGAAACTAGTTGCGCTGTCAACTCTCTGTTGGACATTTGGTTTGCAGCGTAGAAAGCTGAGAATTTTGACTTGTTGCGTTGCAGCGACGTCCCGCAGGTAATACATATAATTACTTATAATTACTTATAATTTGTATTATACACATAATTTGCTCAGAGTCCGGAGACAGTTGTTGTTCAGTCCAGATCCAGACCTGAATCCGGATTCTGAAGATGACTGTTGTAAAGTGTTTCACAGTAAAAGCCAATAAAGATCACCGAAATGCAAAAAAATAAAATTAAATAAATAAATATATATATATATATAAAGCAAAATGGACACGTTAAATCAGCAAAAGAAAGATAAATTCTCTGATTTAGAGCTCCACGTTTCAACAGAAAGACACTAATATAAGATAGATTTGAGCCACACTGATGCACTGGAGGTGTGTGTGTGTGTATGTGCATATGTGTGTGTGTGTGTGTGTGTGAGACAAACAGAGAGAGAGAGAGAGAGAGAGAGAGAGAGTGCAGCAGATGAGTCGAAGAGTCTCGGTGTCACTAGAATGTGTGAAATCAGATCAAAACTTAAGTAAACTGACTGATCATCTGAGTGTTTTTAGCTGTCATTTATTGACTAACACATGATACAAATACAAAAAAAGGACCATACCATCCATTTTGCATGTTTGAGCCTAATATATTCAATTTTCATACATGTAACATTTCTGACAATCATTTCCCAAAGCATACTACTGGAACTGTCAATTAAAAATGTTTTTCCTACCTTCCAGACCTCCATTGGTTTCAGTTCATTCTGCTATTAAAATCAACTTGTTGATACTTGAAACGTTCTTGGGATAGGTAATCCATCATCACCAACAAGACGTGTATTCAGGTTTTTTTAGAAGTTATGTAATTTTAGTGTTTAAGCTCAATAAAAAGCGTGGAGTGAATGTATGCCTCCACCGGGGAATATAGTCCCAAAAGAAGACCTGCGTTTATGGAAAAATTTAAAGGACCGTGACTTCATAAGGCTGTGTAACTATTAGCAGGAGAAACATGGATTTTTAAGGTGGGTGTATCACTTGAATATTTGATTTTGAAAGATTAAGAGATTTTGCAAAATATCAGGAAAGCTGAAATACGGTTTTATCCTTTGAGAAATGATTGTCAGTAATGTAACATGTATGAAAATTGAATATATTAGGCTCAAACATGCAAAATGGGTGGTACGGGTCTTTAAAAATGTTCAAATTTCCTACGTTGAAATTCATCATCAGACTGAAAACTGGATTGTCACTTTTGAGTGTCAGTGTGTATGTGTGAGTATGAATCACTTCCCCGACATGTAAATAAGGAAATATTGTAGTAATGCCTCTTTAAAAGCAAACGATAAAAGATGGTGGTAACGGGTGCTTATAAATGAGGAAACGTAGTTGTGTGGCGGTTTCTACCCTTATGGATGTGTGCGCTGTGTTTTATGAATCCTTCCCATTGATTCTCTTTTTCAAAAACAGAGACCTGAGGAGAGTCTGAACTAATCCAAAATAGACCCAAAGCTGATTAGATTCGACCCAAAATGTGTTCAACATCTTGCCTCTTGATTTGCTTTCGTTCACACTCTTGCTCTCAGCTCAAAAAGCTCATTTTCTCCTTGTGATCAGAGCTGATGGAATCTGCTCTGATCTGCTCAGGTATCAGACACATTGTTTTAGACTTCGATTTTCCTTAAACCTTGAAGCGCTTTCATGCATGTGGATGGTCTGTGTGTTATGGAGGGCCAAGTTGTGTTTACAGGCTTTTCTGTGAAAACAAGTCCAAACATCCTATTGATCTTATCAGGTGTAGAAGCTGATTAAACAAGGAGAGTATGGATCCATCAGCAAACAAAAGCCTGTATATCTGCATCACATTTTGCTTTACTGTGATCGATGATGTATTCGCACCCATGGAGACCAGTTTAACTCCCTGGTAGTGATCAAACATGTGAGCGACGTTCTTCTGTTATCTCTGTTTGACGTGTACTTCAGCAACATGGATTGATTTTCTGGCCAGCGTGTGCATCAGAGACGCCAGTCAACAAAGAACGGAGTGAAACCTGGATTCAGAAACAGGAGATGCTTCATCCCAGGACCATTTGAATAATGTATCATCCTCATTTAGATTCCTCCTGGTCTCAGACACACGATCAAACTTCCTCCCTCAGTGTGGAAAAGTCAGCTGAGGGATGAAAGTATCGGGTCTTAACCCTCTGACCTTCAGGAGGCCACTACAGCAGAACACACTTATCCAGAGAAATCTGTTTCCATGATTAATAATGCATCCATTTTGACACTAGCTTAATAAAAGTTTGAAATCTTCTCCCTTTATCCTGTAAGAACAGGAGAGGAAGTTATGTTATGCTTTCTACCGTCCAAACAATCTGTTAGATTCCGTTATTTTAAAGTGCATCAGTCTTTGCACAAGCTCAGCATCAATCCAGAATGCTGAGTAATAACCTGTAATATGGACAAGTCTGCAATTCATTTTGCAGCATTTATAAGGTGCAGTAATAGTTCATATCGATTTCCACCTTTGCAGAGAGAATCTTTACAGTTCAGCTCACAAATTCTGTTTAGAAGTGATAAATGGCAGAATACAAAATGTTTTGTGCACACCATAAATTTCTGCCCCATGCATTGCGACATTCTGCTGAAAAACTTTCTGTGAAACGGTCAGGTGAGGTTGCCACGACGTAAAACTCTCAAAGGCATCAGATCGCTGTACTCATCACAACACACCACTTCCTGTTGTGTAACGGGATATCATGAAGTTAAGTGGTTTTCAAACTGCATGAAGTGAAGTTTGATATACGTATAAAGAAGTTATTCAAAGCTGTTAAAACCAGTCTGAACTGTTTCAGGCTCATAAGGTCATGTTTATCCTTCAAGGCAGCTCATTTCTACCATGACTTTCTCAAAATGACTTTCTCACACCTGTCTTATTGCAGCACTGCCTGAGGCCAGGCCTCTGAATCAATAGTCTGACCTTTATCATCACTTTACAAACAAGCTTTGAAACTTTTAGATCAGAAACCAGTAAAATGGCACCACTGCAAAATTATACAAAAATATAATTTACTGAATTTTGGCAATTTTAAAAATTTTTCATTTTTAAAGCTTGTTTTCAAGTGTTTAAATGGGCTGGCTGCAGAAACGTGTCTCTGTTCATTAAACAGAGAGATTACAGCAGGAATATGACAAGAGGAGTAACGAGCTGAACTGTAGAGTCCCAATGTGCAGAATAACTTTAGGTCAATCATCTTTTCAGTAACACACACACACACACACACACACACACACACACGAACTCTTTACCAGCAGAAATCACGTCTCAAACAGACCTGAAGCTGTTTAATTCAGAAGTCAAACTCTGGCTAAAGCAGCGACAGAGGTCAATGAGGTCACATCACACAAAACACAATTTTTATGTCAATTTGATTCTCTGTTTTAATCAGTATTTTGTATGAACTGTATAAATTGTTTTTTTACTGTATAACTTGTTTTATTGTCTTTAAAAGCCTGACCAGTTACAAGGACTGCAAATTAGCTTAAGCTAGATATGTAATGTAACAACATGTAACATAATACAATGCATTTTCCACATTTGTCTGTGGCAATTCTGTATGTATTATCCCTGTTAAATAAACATATAAATAAATAAATAAATGACTGAGGACTGACAGGAGGATCACGAACCAATGAGTTTGTTTGGACTTCAAACTTCATTTAGGGTGTTTTCACACCCACCTTGGTCTGGTTCAACTGGACGAGGGTTCGTTTGGTCGTATCTGAACTCAGCAATTGCACCAAGGTGTGGATCAAAAAGCCGCAGTGAGACTATTTGGAGGAGGTTCTTTGTTTGGGGTTTGAACATGATCTGCACTCGACCCAAACCAACATCTTCAGTACCGTATAAACTCGAGTATAAGCTGAGTTTTTATTACCAAATCTCACAAAGTAAATCGGAGGTCGGCTTATACATGAGAAATTCAGATTTGATCCCAGAGAAGGAAATTTCCAGGGGTGGAAATACTACCATTACCACTACCCATGGAAAATAGTTTAAATCATACCTTAGAATGAGATATTGCCTGACTAAACTCTTATCCAGAACATTTTGCGGTGGCCAGTAAGCTTTGCGATTGGTCAGTTATGGTAATCAGCTGCTGCAATAAATATCATGTTTACCGGTACGTGGATTATTTTCAGAAAATCACAGGANGTAATCAGCTGCTGCAATAAATATCATGTTTACCGGTACGTGGATTATTTTCAGAAAATCACAGGATTTTCTGAAAATAATGACAATACCCAGAAAAACAGGTAATTTACTAAACAAATAAATTGATGGAACAACATCAGGGGGTCGGCTTATATACGAGATCAGCTTATACTCGAGTATATACAGTAGCAATTTACAAACTTTACCATTATTAACAGCAGGAGGAAATGCGAAGAAAACCAAAGTCAGCAGGATTTAGATGGTCAAGACAGTAGATGTAGAAAAGCAGGAATGTGTTCTCAGGCCGGACTTTAAGGTCTTAAGTGGGTGTTGGTGTTGTGTAAGTGTTTTAATGCCCCTCAGGTTTGTGGTGGCAAAGTGTTTGCAGATGCCAGACATTTTGTTTAGGGTCAGAGGAAAACTATTTACAAGCGATGTGCAGCCAAGAACCTGAAGACTATTAACACACACACAGCTGCTACAGGTCACTCACACCGCTGAAGACACACATGTACAAACACACACACAGCCTTCATATTCTTCTTTGCTTCATCACTCAAAAACTCCTCGGCTCACATATGTACAGCCTTCCACTTATTCTATTCTTCTCTGACACGGGAATTCAATCTTCTCCTTTTCTCTCCAATTCTATTTTCACCTCATCCAGTTATCCCACATCATCCATTTTTATTACACGAGAACAGCGAGAAAATGGCAGACAGAGCTCACCTTTCTACAGCGGTCTGTTAAAATTATATCCTCGTGCCAAATCTTTCAGTCTTAGCTCTGTTTGATTTAATTTTATTCTACACCAGCTCCACATCCTCTTTCTGGAGTGTGTGTTGGCCTTTTTTATGCAATGAGAGAACTTTGATTAAAGTTCTAAAAAAAAATAAAGGTTCTCTAATACTTTAGTCTCTGTGACCTCTGATCTTCATTTCTCCAGCAGAGAGTTTTCCCACTCCACTGGTGTTCCATTCTCAGGGTGTCTACAGGTATAAACAAATTCAATTTAAGACTTTTTAAGACCTTTTTAATACCACTTTAAATTAAATTTAAGACCAAAATAATGGTCAATAGCTTATAGTCACATGATTTTGTGACGTCATCGAGCGGAAATGGTGGGCAATGGTTGTTGGGCAGCAATGGAGAGCAAACACTACTCGGAATATGTTGGCAGTTTACAGCCAAATATAAAAGATAATATATTAAAAAAAATATTTAAAAAAATGCTTTGTGTGATGGCAGAGACCTGTACTGCATGGCCAAAACAGATTTCAACACAGGCAATGCTGCACAACTGCTGGTTTACATCAGATCGGATGGAGTCGCTGCCATGACCTGCAGGCGCAGCGGAGAGACTGCTGATCAGACAGGAAGCTTCAACATAGTTACCACGCATTGATGACCGTGAGACACTTGTTGCTAAGCAGATTGATGATGAACTATATCAGGTTCTGCAGGACTAGGGCCGCCATCTTTGTTCTGACAAAATGCAGGACAAGACGGGAAGGGACCACTGATACTCTGTCTCCACTCAGACCTATATCTTGATTGCCTCTTACGTTTCAGGGGCACACTTGCAGAAGTGAAAGTATAAAAAACAGTGAGGCACTTCACTTCCTGAGGCGATCAGTGACATTGACATAATGTGCACTTTCACATAGCAGCGCATAGGCTGAGGCTCCAGCCGGCTCCTGGTGACTGGAGCTGGCTGGAGCCTCAGTCACCACCACTTCTACACTTCTACATTACACTTCTCAACTGTAAAATTGGTTTGAATGTTATTTTCAGCACGTTGAAGACCTAGTGTTATATATGAAATGAATTGCAAGAAAATATGTGACAAACTGTGTCTCGTATTGAAATAATATGGGCCAGTTTTTTTTACTTTGAAATCTGGAATGATCCTGTATTATACGGGATGGGTGGCAACCCTGTGCAGGACATTATACAGTGAAGTGAAGATATAGTGAACTTTATCAGTCACAGACTGTTTTGGGCGCCAGCTATGAAGGGTTGCTGCTTCACTCCAGTGTCTGCTGGCTGTCAGAGGAGCCGTTCTGAGCTGCATATATGAACTCAGAGAAGAGATACAGCATTTCTTGCTTCCAAAAATCTGCAGCTTGGAGGCTGTCTGCAGACGCTTTGTGGATTCAGAAACTTCTGCATATGTCTGATATTTTTCAGCATCTAAATGTAGTGAATCTCAGAATGCGGGGTGTGGTACCTTCTTACTAAATCCAGGACAAAGTCCAGCATTCACACAAAAAATCAGCTTGTGGACAAACAGATTGAAGGAGCGAGTGACAGAGATGTTCCTTCATCAGGAGCTGCTGTCCTCTGCTGAAAGTTTAGACAGCATCTCATCACTTCTTGTCTCTCACTTGACACACTGAATGTGACTCGCATGGGTGACGTGACAAAAAAAATTTAAGATCTATCCAATCTGAATTTAAGACAAATTAATACTCTTTAAGGCCTTTTATTAGTAAATGTGTATTTAAGACTTTTACAGGCTTTTTAAGGACATGTGGCCACCCTGATTCTCTATAACCAATAAGTTCTTCCATTATATTTTATTCAGACCTCTGTATGGTTTTGAGATAGTTTAAGGGTGTTTTCATTCCTCCTTGGTCCAGTTCAGTCGGTCTTTTGGGTTCGTTTCCCCCGTTGGTACAATTCTGATCACAGCAATCACACATGACTAGTTTGAGGAGGTGGTCTCGGTCTGATTCTAAATGAACTCCAGAGTAGCGTGTTTGTGGTATGAACATGATCCATACTACAGCGCAATTTATTGATTTATTGATTGATCTAGAAGCAGAGGGGTATAGTGTGCGTGGTTAACTTTAAGTAAAAATACACGTTTGATTAGCAAATCCGTTGGATGCTTTGAAAACGTCATAGCACATCAGTCTTACCTAACACATGTTCAGATTAACATGTTTAAGGTCAGTGTAGCCCAGGTAAAAAAAAAAAAAAAAAAAAAGAAGAATAAATAAGTAAAACTGAATTAATAAATCTGGTTAATAGTGGTAAATTATTCAGAGAAATAACTAAGAGTTTGTATTTAAAATGTGGTTAAAATACAGTTATGACATATTTCATGTCACTTTGTGAATGTTTACTTCAAAATGTTAAAAACAATTGTGGATATTTATTTTATGCATTTTATTAAAAGCTAATATTTGGAAGAATGGTCCTTTGAGACAGTATCTGACAATATGTTTTACCTGTTCCTATTGGTTAATTCATGAGCATGTCGATGGGGGTGTGGTCAAAGATGGAGACTTATGACAAGAAGGGAGAGAGCTAATGCTGACAGACCTTGAACGTCAGATTTTTCCCAGTCGGAAGTTCCAACTTCTGACCTCAAACCCATCCATCCATCCATCCATCCATCCATTATCTATACCTGTTTGTCCTGTTAAGGGTCATGGGGGGCTGGAGTCTATCCCAGAGGTCATTGGGCGAGAGGCGGGGTTCACCTGGACAGATTTCCAGTCTATCTGGCATGGCTGAATGCCAATAAATACTGTAAGATTAAATAAACTTAGTAATAAATACTAACTAAAGTAAAGTTAGATAACAGGACTGTTTGTGTTGGTTGTGTTGTTTTACAATAATATTAATCAGAGTGGGTATTAAACATTTGTGCAGGTAAGTTATTCTGAAATTATTTATACTTATATATATCACAAACAATTATTATACACTATAGATAACTTGATGATATATTTTGACCTTTTTATTTTGATGTCATGTAAGAAAAAATACTTGATTCGCCTGTTGGCTGATCATTTCCATTCATAAAGCTCCTTTTTTTTTTTTTTT
>VXCM01004007.1:0-49655 GCA_014773175.1 Lucifuga dentata
TATATATATATATATATATATATATATATATATATATATATATATGTATGTATGTATATGTATGTGTATACATGTGTGTATATATGTGTATATATGTATATATGTGTGTATATATATGTATATATATATGTATATATATGTGTGTGTATATATATATGTATATATATGTGTATGTGTATATATATATATGTATATATATGTGTATGTGTATATATATGTGTATATGTATATATATATGTATATATATGTATATGTGTATGTATATGTATATATGTATGTACACACACACACATACACAAATATATCAGAAAGACAGCCTGTTGACTGGACAAAATATGGCTTAAGTGATGATGTATTTGTGTCACCACATGGTGACATGGAGCTGACAAGGTAAAAAAAAAAAAAAGAAAAGAAAAGCTGCATGTGTGAGTGATAACACAAATGATGACACACAACAAGGATGAGAAAAACATGCCTTCAACCTCAAAATACTGACATAAAACCCAGTGAGTAGGAATTTTGTCTTTATCCACTTAAAAAAAAATAAAAAACTTTGATATGGGGAAAAAGATAAAAAAAAAAAGAATTTTTTTTTTTCCACCTATGTCTCTCCCACTCATCCTCTTTCTGACAACATCCTGCTGTTTGTCTTCAGAAATTGCTACTGCAGTTACTACCATTTTACAACCTCACATCTTCCACCTACATTAGTCGTCTTAGCAGCTATGGGCAAGGTCATCAGCTTTCTATATAGTTTGTATGCATTTTACTAAAGTATATTTAAGTAAAAAGATGGACACATCTTGGCATGACACCTGATTCTGCCTTCCGTTCTTTGATGGCAGTCAGAACTTTGTAATAGCTTTGTATTAGCTGTGAATATTTTGATCTCAGAGAGTGCTATAAATAGTATATAAACTATAAACTATAGCTATAAACTATCACCATACCACCCGTCGCCATAGCTACATTGCAGTTCTATGCAAACACACTTTAAATACAATATGCGCAACATGCCTTGTACAATACAAAAATACAGATATATTTAAAGTTACTTTTTTTTTTTATCATAAGCAGCGGGTTTAGAATTTTGATGTCATTGTACCTGTGTGCACTTTGTGTATACAGTATAGTTTTCATGGCTTGCATTGAGTTAAAGATGGTTTTCTTACCTACAGAGTTTTTGTCTGAATTTCAAAAGGCCAGTATGTGGATGTGGCTAATATCTGTGTAAGTGCACAAAAATTGTATAGTGAGTTCTTCTTTAAACTCTCACAAATATTAACCAGTTCCATAATAACTTGGTATTGTTACTGTTGGCTGTTAGCTTTATGTTTGTGTGTATGTGTGTTTGAGTTTATGTCCTTGTGAGCTTTGCAGTCATGTCCTCAGAGCCATAATAACTTTGACAAAAGGGTTATTGTGAAGTGAATTCTAATCGCAGAGGGTAAGTTTTAACATGTTACTGACATTTTCGAGGTTAGGGAATGACTGTAAATGGCTGTAAAAGCCCTTACAAGCAAATTAGAAAATGTCTGCATGTGTATGAGTGTGGTTATGAGCCTCTCATGTTATAGCCAGTGAGTATTCTGAGCATCACTATCTCTGAATATAGATCACTGAGCTAAACAGGGACAATGGTTTTTATGTTCTACCTCGTATGTCACAACACAATCTCAACTACCTGCACTAGGTTGGCATAGTGTGACTGGAGATGGACACATTTTAATGCACTATTGCAATAAATCTAGCCACCACAGTTCCTCTGTCCTACAGTAAACATTTGTATGTGGATGTACATGTTTATTTATTAATGAATGTTGTAAAAACCTGCAAGTTTAAACAGCAGAAGGACAGAAAATCAGTTTTTCTTGCATCAAGGTTGAATTACTCTGAAATTTTTAGCAAGAGTGAGAAGTGGAGAAATTGGAAATGTTTTCTCCATTGATGTGCAACTGAACAGACCATTGAATCTTTTCAGGGGAAAGTCAATGTTGCAACAATACATAATACAAAAAGATTTTGCATCAGTGCAAACAAGAACGCAACAGAGGAGGAAGGGGGGTGGGGGCAAATGGAGGCATGAGTCATTTAATCTTTCTGGTTTTGTGTAGAACGAAAGAAAAATCAAATTGAAATATTTGCTTAAACTGTTTTTGTGATGATTACCCAACCTAAAACAATAAAACTATGCAGGAAAAACTATGTAGTTGTAGCCTTTTGAATGATAACCCACTTGAAATGTAGAAAAAGCTCGTTTCACATTTTTTTTAGAATGATCACAACCTCCATTTAGTCAAAAGATGGCACTAGCACCACACCACTACACCTTGGCCTTTTGCTCGACAGGAAGACAGAATGAGAGGGAAAACAGAAAGAAAGGGATGGAAAGAGAGGAAGAAAGGCAGAACATGCAAAGAAAAGATATTAGGAACAGAGGAAGAAAGAGGGATGTAGGAAAGACAGAGTGACAGGGTGGGGAGCGAGAGAAAGAGTCAAAGTGAGAAAGAAAGCTCTGCGTCACTGTAAAAGAGACTGGTTTAGTGGGTAGTTTAATTGATTTAGAATAGCAGAGTGAGCTAAACCTGGCTGCACCGCTCAGGCAGGGGGTAGGAACTAATCTTCTACTGCCAGTGGGGAGAGAGGGATAATTTTACACTGCTGCTCCCCCTGGACTCGATCCTAAAAATCTGAAGTGACTCAAGCTCCTCATCTACGACACAGCCAAAGCAATGGAGCGAGGAAACACATTCCTATTGGGCATAAATGCTGTCATGATCGCTTAGTCAGTTTGCTCCTGTTAGAGGAGAGTAAGTAGAGGAGGAGGGAAGGAGGTGGAGAAGAGAAGATGTGAGCTGAGACAGACGGATTCCCTGATTATTCAGTTTCCCTGTGTTCAAAGCTTTCCTTTTCAATTTACATATTTGATAGACTGACAGGTGTGCTAGGCTTTGCAAAAGCTACTTATCTGCTTAATGCCATCAATAAGGTTTGTGTAAGACCTTATGCAAAGTAGAAATTTTCAACTCCTAATTTAACCTCATAACCTTCATAATACTACTAAAAATTGTCATGATGCCAAAGTATTAGAAAATGATTTTGGATTAAATTGTTGAATTGATTTGATTTATACTTATTGCCCATATGTGCCCAGTAGGGATGAATGATTTATTTATTTTTTAATTACAAAAGCAACTTGTGCAATAAACAGATGCAAAATGCTCTGATATAATGCATTTCATCAATTAATTGAGTACCATGAATACCATATTTTAGTGGTTTAGCATGTTAAAAATTTTTGCTGTTCTCCAGCAACAACAAAAAGCCCCTCCTGTTTCATGTCTGTCTCAAAAAATTATCATTGCATCATTCAGTAAGTAAATCACATATTGCATTTTTGCTCCATGTTGTGCAGCTTTTGTACACAAGGGGTTTCTTTTTTGCACTAACCCTTACTCATGTGATAGTTGTGTAACCAGTGTTCAAAGGCAATAAATGCGACTATCACTGAGTAGCTCTCTGCCAGTGTGGTAATAAGCAGTCCCAGTAAATACACAAAATGAAATTTCATACCAAAATAAGCCCCAAAAAACCCAACTTTGATTTAGCCAGTTTAAGTGGTTACTTACCAAAATGCAGAATCATCACACTGGCATTGGAACATTGGAACAAAGATCACTGATTTTGTTTCCCATTTTCTTCTGCTGTTAAGCTAAAGTGACAGGGCCCATGTGAAGAGAAGGAAGGATTATTACAACCAAGAACCCTAAGAAGATTAAGTTTACAGAAATTAAGCTTTAAGATACACAACCCTGAGGTACTGTTGCTTCTCATGATGACATAGCTGAAGATAAAATAGATAATTGTGTACTTACACATACAGAACACATAGAACTTTCAAAATTCTAATAAATTTTGTTTCTGGTCATCTGGTGAATGTAATTCCAATATTCACTTATTCCTTTAACTCTGTTTTGGTATCCACCATCACATATGTCAGTCTTTAGCTTTCTAAATGCATGACTTTCTTCTTCAGCCAATTAAGTGGGCTTTTAAGAGTTTGTTTCTATCTTAGATTGGTGAGAACTATTTAGAGGCAATGATGCAATAGGGCTAGAAAACCAAAACAATGCCAAAATATCTGCAGAGCTGCATGGTTGGTTGATAATTGTTTTTTCATATGAGCAGCATGTTCACATTATATAGAGCCATTTGGTTCACTGTTAATAACAAATTATTGATAATACAGGTTTAATAATTATTTTACTGTGTATCAGCCATCATAAAGTAGACATGCCTGCTGAACTTACATGTTAAAATGCGTCTATCCAATGTTCACTATGTGCCCTCTGTAAATTTCCCACCCCTGCATACACCCATGTGACCTACCATCTGTCTGCGCAGCTGTTTCTCATACAGCTCACTAGTATAGGTGATGATATTGCCAGGTTCTCTATGTAGCTTCGATTTCCTTGAAATTTAAAACACACTGGTTACCTAGGACACAGTGGTTCATTGGTTAGTTGCCTCACAGCAATAAGGTTGTGGGTTCAGCTCAACCTTATTGCCCATGTATTCCCCATGTCTGAATGGGTTTCCCCTCACGGCCCAAAGGCATGTAAATTTGTTTCCTATACTTCTATGTCACTTTGGATAAAAGCATCTGCTGGATGAATAAACGTAAATGTATTACTCCTCACTGCTTCCTGAGTCTACAGTGTTTACTTGCCTAATCCTCCCTTCCTCTCACTGCACCGATATGCCTCACCAGCAAACAGTAAACTGAATTTTGTCCCGATCCTGATTTCAGCTTTGAGATCAAGTTTTGCCTATCAGAGGCACAGTGCAATCTGGTAAGCATGGATCTACTGAAAACCCTCCCAGTTCTTTTCAGCCCAGCCTAGTGGGGTCGGCATTCACCTAGCTACCACAAAGTAGTGCCAACAGATTGAAGAGAATGAAATTTCTCTGGGGGAGGTGGCCAAGGTGTTCAGTACTATTCAATTGTTTTGTATTTGTTACCAAATCATGTCCAGTGAGGAGAATGTGGCATCTCTCTGCAGTTAATACTTCTGCTACAGGTGTATGCCTGCTCATCACTGATTCAAAGCCTGATCAACAGCAACTTAAAATTTTAACCTATCTTCTATGTCTTGGTGTCTGCTTTTGGGTCTGCATAATGTTGTCACAAGTCATTGCTGTGAAGTTCAAAGGACTTAAGTCTCTAGAACGTCATCTAACTGGGTTTCTCGTAGAAATCTAGTGATCAAGACAAATGTAGTAGAAAGGGAAGTTGAGGGAAATAAGTAAAGTGGCATCTGTGTTTGTGATTTTAATAATGACAGTTTAATGAGTGTGATAATGATAATCTAATTTGATGATGCATTCGTTTGTGACTGCAGGGACATTCTCTCTCTCTTTCTCCCCCCCTCTCTGTCTGTCCCACTCCTCTCCTTGGCTCTTCCTTCCTTTGCCATATTGCAGCACTTTCAGCTGCTGTTATTCTAATCCTCATATTTGCATCTATTCCCTGTTTCATTTTCTCTCCTAACATATTCTCTTTTAAAACTCCTAACTCAGCTTTTCATCTATAGTTCTCTGCGTATAGTACCAATACGTTCTCTCTCATCCTTTCCTTTGTTTCCCCCTCTCCCTGCCCCATAATACTTTTATCTAACTCGTCGCAAATAAACCCCATATACCTGCTTGATTTCTCTTTTCCTCAGCTAACTCTTCCCCCCTTCATTTCCACCCATTTGCCCTCCTTTCTTTACAAACTTTCTATTTCCTCACATTTTTTTTTATACCCGCTGACCACCCCGTGGTTCCATTTCTGTGACTCAACCCTTTAAGAAATAGACCTTTCAATGAACTCTGCATCATCTGGAAACACAATAGCAAGTGTTTTAACATCATTTACGGTGTGGCAACTTACTTGTCACCAAATTTTAGGTTTCTGTCCCAGTGCAATGTGTTCTCACTTTCACACTGTTCATTTTCCCATCATACCCTGATCTTAAATACTCATTTTCCTGGAAATACATCAAATAAACATAGCTGGTTTCCTTCTTTGCTCCCTTTTCGCTTATTTTTATTCCTTTATTCCTCTCTTTCTCTCTGTCTTAATTCTTGTCTTTCTCCTCCACTCACATATGCAGTTGTGTTTTTCTTGTCTATGCTTTGATGCATTCTTAATCTGCTCTCTCCTATATTCTGCACCAGTATTGCATAATTTCATTCGCTGTACTTTCACTGTGTATTTTTAATCATATACAGTACTTGATATACACGTAATCATATCTAAATTCATCACCTAAAATATTCATCAGCCTAATATATTAGGCTGATGAATATTTTAGGTGATAAAAGTGATTGTTATTTTGTTATTTAGCCTTATGCTAATGTTTCTATTAATTAAACAATATTAGGGCATGTGGGGGGAAAAAACAGGACCACTATGGGTTAAATTGCAATTGTTTAAATGTATCGTACAGAAAGTCAGACATAGTCTTTCTCTAGCTGTGTGTAAACCAGCTCTTTGCTTTTCTAATCCTGCTTTCTCATCTTCTCCTCTCTTTCTTTTTCTGCTCTAATCTCCTCTTTCCCATCCTCATTGTCTTTATGGGGGATGGTGATCGATGTGCTTCTCAAGCAGACTGTGGCAAGGTTAGCATCCCTGGCCTCTGTGTGTGTGTGTGTGTCTGTGTGTGTGAAAACTCAACTGTTGATTGCAAGTCTATGTGTTTATTTGTATGTATGCTGCGTTACTGTACAGCCAGAGTGGAATTTATTTGGCTCCAACATGACTGTGAGGAGAGTGCATTAGGCATGTGTTTCTGATGTGTGTTTTTGTACTTGTGTGTATGTGCAGGAACATGAGCTTTTGCTTTGCTGCATGTGTACATGTGTGCGAGAGGAAAGCGTTTGTAACTGTCAGGATAATGATTCTCCTACTCAGTTCTTGCTGCTCTTGCAGTGAACTGAGTCAATAACTATGACAAATTCACCAGAGTCCAGTTGTATCTCACTGTACACATGCACACACACAAATATACAAACGTCATCCTGCTGCTCTCTCTGTTTGAAGCAGCCTTATTGATCGCTCCGCTATTGAAAAATGACCTGTTAGGAGTTTGTCATGGTTTTTACCTCATTGCTTCCACCCCTGACAGCTCAAAGAGCAGTTTAGTTTTTGTTTTTCTCTTTCACCAATGCGCACACTCTCACACTCACACTCACACACACACACACACACACACACACACACACACACACACACACGCNTTTTTTTTTTTTTTTTTTTTTCTGACTGGAGTTACATACTGTATATTAGGTGAATTATGTGGTTGTTTTTAATATTGTAAAGAAACAAAAATATAGTCAAGATTTTTTTCCCCTGCAGTATCATTAATCCATATTTGATTTTTAAGCCTCCTTGAAACTGTCGTAGTGATTAAGTCCTCTACAAATGCAACATGATGTCCAAACATACAATGTGTTGCATGTATAGGAATTATTTATTTTCCTGTACGGCTCATACCGATCTCAACACTCTGTTTACTTACCCTATAACGTGCTGAACCCAGACACAAGCCTAATGCTACATATCATAACCCTCGTCATAAAGGATGATGCTATTTGGGGTTCTGTTTAACTGTAAAAACAGAATTGTTTCATATGTTTTTATACTTGTGAGGATATTAGTCCTGAGATATAGGAGAAACATGAAAACACAACAATTGGCAGCAATAGTGAAGTCAAGCAATGTCATCTTTTTCAGAATTCGGAGGTTCAATGTAATTTATAAAACAATAATAATAACACTTTTAGTATCCAAGATTTCTGACATACCCTACAAGATACTCCTACCTGCTAGTACTACACTACATGACAGTGTTTATGGAGTCCCTAGCAGCACAGCGTGCTGGTAACACATGTTGTTCTGAACCCTTTACACAGCTAAATAATGTAGGACTGCTTTGGGCAACAGTTCTTAGCACAAGGCAGGACAACTGCTTCTCACAGTGTGACCAACTAACAGAGCACCTGCAGATTCAACACAAAGACAAGAGAAAGAGAAGCAGTGCTACCTCATGATACCCCTGCTGCTCTGTGCCTTGGCAACTAGCAGTTACTATGGAGAAAGAGTTGGCAATGGTGGTAACGATGACATGGCTGATGATGATAAAGATGAGGAGGAGGAAGATGAGGAGGATGATCATGGTGATGACCATGATGATGATGATAATGGTAGTCATAGTGATTATGTATGCTTAATGTTGGTGAGAATTATAATTAATTATTATTAATCTCATGCTTTTTTGAAAGTCAGCTGCAGAACTGCTGTATTCATCTTATACCACTTTTTCACCTTACCAGCATGCATGATTGAGCCCAATATATATATAATTTGTATGAATGTTACTGACAACCATTTCCCAAAACATGGGAAGCGGTAAATTTCAGAATTTTTTTTCCCTACCTTCCAGGCTGCCATTGGTTTCAGTTCATTCCAGTATGCAATTAACATCAACTTGTAGAGACTTAAAACACTCTTAAGATATGTAATTCATGACAGTGAACAAGATGTCTTTTAGGCTTTTTTTTTTTTGCCAAAGTAAGTTTATTTAACCAAACCAAACCAACACGGAGCTGCACCGAAGATGATGTATTTCTTCGCCAGAAAATGGCTTTCACCGAGAAAATAAAGTGATCATCCCTTCTACAATTGTGCTTAAGTGTCAGAAGGTGAAACATTGAATTTTAAAGTGGGTGTATTACCTGAACATTTGAGGGGATTTGACAGAATAACAGGAAAACTAAAATACAGTTTTACGTTTTTAAAATTTTAGCTGTCAGTAACGGGCTCAAACATGCATGACTGTCAGTATTGTCGTTTAAGTCAGGGAACATGGGTTGTATTAACTTCTGTTTATTTTACCTCCGTCAAGCTAGCTTTTACTTCTATGAAATTTAAGAGCTTGTCTCGTTATTATGCACATTAAAAAAAGCAAATGCAGGTGGGGTAAAAAAAGAAATTTGCCTCATAAAGAACAACTTTTATATTATTGTCAGCAGTGACAAGTAATCTGTTTTATTAAGTGTGAAAATCTACAAAGTTATAGAAAGTCAGGTAATTAGACTCAGCAATGTTATGCCATGGTAAAAATTTAGGTTTACATCTGGCTCAAGCTGAAAAACTGGAAAACAGTGATGACTGTAAGAACATGCAAGTGTATTAGGTACAGATTCATTCAAGTGCATATAATAGGCATTTATTTATTGTCTAACCAGGAATTGCATCATGGAATCTTGGGAAATTGATGATATAAAATTTGCATGCAAATCTGGAAGAACAGAGTGAAAGAAAACCTGGCAAGAGAGGAACAGATAGATTAAAATGAGAAAGTATTGTCACACTGAATAGAATGCAAAAGACACACATTTGCATTAACAAAGGAAATTTAGCAGAATTGAGTAAGTAAAAAAAGATGGAGCCCTCTTGAAAATCACAGGATGTGAATGCATTTATTTTCCCCTTGAGTGCCATCAGCATGTCATTTCAATCACATTGTCAAAACCTCCAGCACGAAAAAAAAAAAAAAAAAAATNAAAAAAAAAAAAAAAAAAATCTCTTTTTGTTTTACTGATTTGCGTGTGCACATTCTCCCACTAGAAATCACTTTATGGGGAAAGTATTCTTTTGTGTCAGACTACAGACTGAAAGAAAAGTAACAGTGAATAATCTTTGCGTGGCAAACCATTTTAATATCTCTAAAATAGAATTTTGGCTTTTCACTCTCCTTATATAGCACCATTAGTTATTTACTATAGACTGAATATGAACAGGTGTGTGTATGTGTGTGTCTGTATGTGTGTGCGTGTGTGTAAATGTGTAGAAAAGCACTTTGATATAATAGTATAAGCTGATATTCATGTCAAAGAGCAAATATTATCCAAAAGCAATGTCTGCAGGAGGAAAACATGGAAAAACTAATCACATGTAGGTAGCGTAGCAATTACACACACAGAACATGTACTTTCTCACAGCACATTTGTTTCATTAGCACTTTATTTGGTGTAATTGTAAAGAGACAGAGCTGAGTCGATAGTCCTTACAGCAAGAAGGACCTGGCTTTGAACTTTACTGGAGTCTTTATATCTGCCCTCAACTACTTTAACTGGAGAGAGAACCAGGCCTTTATTTGAGGCCTTTATTTCTAATTTTATTTAAAAATGTTTTTGTAGAAAGCCCTCATTTTTTCTGATCTGTTAATTAGTTAATTAGTTTTGTTAAATTTTCTTTTTTTCCATCTCCAGTTAGCCGTGCTCTCCTCTTGTCTGCTAGCAAGAACTCGTCTTTATGCTTTTTTCAGTATCTAATTCTTTTCAGATCAATATTAACATTTCTTGCTGCTCTGGAATTTTTCTCTGCATATTGCCAAACTCTCTCTTTAAAATTCATCTAAAATTTCCATCTAGGGTCCATGTTTCTCACTGAAGTTTCCATCTGCTGGTGTTACAGTAAATTTCTGTCCTTCGCTTTTCCAGTTTTGCACTGTGGTACTTCAAATGTTGCTACTGTCATTTAGTGGCACTGGTATGTTACTACAAAATATGTTAATATTTGCCTACGTCAGTAACAGACATACACCCATAGACACTGCAAATCTGGCATTTATTTGAGATCTCTTTATTTCTTCTTGCTGACCACGCCCCTGGCTATAATTAGCCATTATTTGAATACTGTTTTTATTGCATTATTATTTATGTTAAATACATATTGTGGTTGAGTGGATGGGAATTCTGCTTCACAGTTTTTTGTTCTGAAATTGATTTTCATTTGGGGCTCATACTGCCTAGTTTCAGAGAGAACATATTAATGTGGAAGTTAGAAATATGGCCTTTTACCTTCTGGCCCCTTTGATCCAACAGCAAATTTTGTCATTTTAACAAGATCAGCCACACAAAGGTCATAATCTTCAGTCTTATCACTGAATATGAGCTTGGCAAATTCTTAATCCCACTGATGTTGACATGACACAAGCATTTTACCCAAGTCATATCCACACACACACACTGTGAGTCAAATACAATACTCATGAGTTGTCAAAGGAATAATTTTATGCCTTATCCACCTAGCCTTTGATCTACCACCTATTTGATCTTCTGTCCCTTCTCCAATTAACTGTGGTGTGTGTGTGTGTGTGTGTGTGTGTAGTTTCTGTGTTTGTGTGGATGCTTATTTATAACACGTGCTGCCAATGAGTTATAAAGGCTCCCAACATGGCCTGAATTAACTCCAGTAACTTTTAAATCTGTTTACTTCTTTTTTTTTTTTTTTTCACCTTCTCCAAGTACTTTTTCTCTCATTGGCAATTATTAAATCCATGATGAATGTGTAGTCTTAGCTGCCAGACATTCCCTTGGCCACCACCCATTAGAGATTATGGGTTCTCTAAACAAAATAGAGATTTGCATAATTAATGGCTTCAGTCACATTTAGTTTGATAAGACTGGTATTCAAAATGATCTGTTTTATTTGGGTTACTATATATTCTGCTCCTCTAATAGAGAAAGTGGAACTATTTGAATTGTCCTCTGGGTTCAGTTCTTTAACCTAATGAACCTAGCCATATCTGGGTACTGCTGCCACTTCCATGTTAACATGAAAAATAGTGTTAATATTGCAATGGTGTTGGTGTAGTGAAGACTGTGGTCAGAACAAAATTTGTGCTACTTTATCTATGTAGAAATTACGGTTAGATTATTGGTGTTCCTTTTTTTCCCCTTGTGCATTGGAGGCACAATAATTGTGATGAAATGTGCATTTATTATTACATACACCCAGACTATGTTTAGGGTTTCATAACTGTTGTTTAAATCAAGACCTAATGATGTAATGTTTTAATGAGGCCGCACAAAGTGAAAGTCATTATGGCTTTAAAAAAAAAAAAAAAAAAANAAAAAAAAAAAAAAAAAAGCAGTGAGAAAAACTGGGTGCTCTGCTTTTCTCCCACAGTCCAAAGACATGCAGCAGCTTTGATCAACTGGCAACTAGCTGTGTGTGTTAGATGGCAAACTGTCTGGGTGGTACTGTACCTCTCGTACAATGAACACTGGATATGACCCTTCGCATGATAGGCGAGTTTAGTGAGTGGATAGTGAATGGTTAGAAGAAAACTGTAAGGCTATTACCATGTGTTGCAGCAGGTAATCCAATCTAGCAACTGTGGGATGACTTGTCAAAATGTGTTTTAAAAAGTAATAAAAACTGCAGGAGGAGTTGGGGAAATCCTAAACCCAAAGTTTATCATCTTGTGGAAGAAAAGATAGAATCTTCAAATTAAATTTAGCCATCAGTTGCACAAGACACAAGAACAGGCACGCTTTATGTCAGGAAGCCCAATTCTTGGTTTCTTTGCATCCTACAAACAACACAGCAAAGTATTTCTTCTTTAGCATCTGCAGTGTCATCCAGCACTTTTTTTTTGCAGGTTCACTTTGGCTGGTTAAGGGCTGAGGCCATAAAATGCTCTAAGGCCACATCAACCTCCTTCAAATCTCCTGAAGAAGTGTCAGTGCATGTAGCCACCCATGTAAGGGAACCATTTCACCTGCCAGTTAAAGGTGTGAAGTCACACATCTTTCCGAAGTGATCAGAGAGTAAACAACGTTCAAGTTCACAGCCTGGCTGCAACATAAAATGGAATTCACAGCAACCCACAAAGGATTAAGCAAAAAATACCAAAATAAGCTCTCACTCAAGTAATATGTAGTTTAAAAAAATCACCTGTGACAAAAAATGAGAGCCACAAACAATGTCAGGATGTATAACTGTGCAGAATTGAACAATAATATGCAGGTGAGATGGACTTTCTTCCATTATGTTTGAGTTAGGTTTGGGATAATTAGATCAGCAATGATAAAACCATAATGATACTTAAATTAATCCTTAAATATGCACCACTCATACTTTAAAGATCTAACTAGAGACAAAGTAACTTTAGCCAAACTTTATTACATTTTGTACAGTCCAATATAGGATGCCGTAATAAGCTGCCAATAGCATATCATGTCAAGACAACAATGCGGGTGTCTCAGTGCTTCAATTATATAATAATAATATTATATTAGGTCACATTTCAACCAGATTTATTTTCCCTCTGAAATAATTTGAGGCTGTGTTTATTGCCTTCCTTGAATCAGACAGTAGGTCAATTGTGTGGGATGTCTGTGGGGTGTGACATGATTGGTTTGTATTGGACTATTGAACATTGTAATAGTTGCTGGGAGAAAACATTAGACATGCTGCAAAATGCCCTTTGCCATTACACACACACATGAAATTGCTTTGTTCATGAGAATTAAATGGTAAAAATTAAAATTAAATAAATGCACCTGAATCTGCTGAGTTAAACATGCAGTATCTGCTGGAATATTGCCAAAAACATTTCTGTGAAGTCAATTAGATATTGAAAACTGCAGCTACTCTAAAGTGAGTTTCTTCTAAGCAAAGAAGCTTTCCACATTGCTAGTCACCATCATATTTGAATTAAAATTATAGTTAATAAATCTAAAATAATAGCCATTTAAATTACATATTTTATATTGTTCAGTTATTATCACAACAGGTGTCATGTTTTCTAAATAGTAGCTTCACGTTGGAATGAAACTTCAGTTCAATTATAAAGTATTTCAAGGTGACACACTTTTACAGGGAATGTATTCTTCTAATTACTTCAGTTCTTCCTGTCTGTTCAACTAACTCACAAAGCACTTTTCTTCCAAGTTTATAACTAATTTTTTAAATCATTTTTAGAAATGTGTCATTAAACAGACTCTGAATGTATGTTCTGTCGTTACTTAATTAACTAACATACAACAGATTACAACAGATTAAACTCAGTTGAAATAAAACCATAATTGATACACCCACATCCTTCCAAACTTCTGAAACCGGTATCTGACATTTAAAAAAAAAAAAAAAANAAAAAAAAAAAAAAAAAATGGAAGAAAAAAAAAAAGCTGGAATGATGTGCACAAAATGGAAATATTTGAAGTACAAGTACCTACTCCACAATGTTATGCGCAGAGAGAGAGAGAGAGAGAGAGAAACACATTAATCTTTTTGGATCATTGCATAAACTCACAGGGTCCTCAGCTCTCTTTCTTCCTTTTTAAAAGGGAAAACTCTCACTTTTGCCTCTCCATTAAATTGCTTCTGTGGAGTAAGAAAAGTGGAGTTTAGGATGGAGATGGAGGGATGACTCCCAGAATGATGAAAGAACTGAGCTGTGGAGGGAACCTGTAGGCTTCTGAAGAGAGAGAAGGGTTGGAGCTTGTTATATCACCTCTGTGCTTTTTCTCACCAACCTCAATTCTCCCTTCATTATGCATTTGTTACTTTAATGGCATTAAATTTATGGTACTTTGAAATATGAAACATATTTTTTTTATGTTATATCAAGCTATAAGTTGCTAAAACAAGGGACTATTTGCATATTGGTTGAGACAAAAATTGTAACAATCAGTAGAGAATAGCTGGGTAGACAAAACAGGCAGATTAAATGGACATATGAATAATACAGTGGATTTTATTTATTATTATTTTTGTAATAATGCAGTTACTAATTGGGGCTACAATAAGACTAACATAACAACAAATCATTCAGCAGAGAATATCATACATTATTGATGAGTGCGGATTAATAAATAATATTACTTTAACAGGTCTAACTTTGAGTTTGTGTTTTTGATTTTCTCCCGTCACTGCAGGAAGTTCAGCGGCGGTGCAGAGAAGCTCTGGCTGTGAGGTGAGTCATGTGTCAGGGGGCTAACAAGATCCTGTTAGAAACAAAAGAGCTGTCTGTTGAACTCTGATAGCCCTGACCTTTTCCTCTGTGCTGTAAGAACTGTCCGTAAGGGTGGAGCGTGAAGCACACATGCTTGTGTGGTTGTGTGTGTGCTTGTACATGAGTGAAGGCATATCTTGCTGACTTTTGCTAAGATATGTAAGTACTGTTTCTGTTGCATGATGGACAGCAATTTCCAATAGTTCTGGGCAGCCTGACTTTTGTTGCATCTCTCAATACATCATCGCCAGCAGCATTATCATAATAATAATAATTGAAATAGAAATAGCATTTTAAAGATTGCTAGGTATTATAATTTTCCAACAGCTCCTTAAAGATTCAAACACAGTTATCAAGAGGAGAAATAGGCATGTTTACCTGAGGGAGACTTCAGTCCAAATGTTTGGAGACAGTTTTGAAGAGGAGCGAACACTTTGTGTCTTTATTTGCTGTTTAACTGAAACTTGATCATTTGATCACACTTGATCACAAAGACTGAACATTTCGAAATCTCCATCAAGTACAATGTTATATATTGAAAGATGAAAACCGAAGCCAATCCTGTCTCGAATGGGTTGACAAGATGGCAATGAACTAATCTAATTAGATTAAATAAATTAAAGAAAATTTAAATTAAAGAAAATTGTCTCTATTGATATTACTTTTGGAGAAATCTCAATCAAAACACATTCTATCTCAAAATATTAAGAAATCATTCACAAAATTACTGGATAGACCCCTCGACCCAGATCCACACCAAAGTTTAGGGTTTTTCACTTGGCCTTTACATAATATTGCACTGTGCTTTTGTTGAGTTGATGTAGGGTTTATACATTCTCTCTCTCTCTCTCTCTCTCTCTCTCTCTCTTTCTCTCTAAGACACACACACACACACACACACACACACACACACACACACACACAGAACACTAGGAATGGGTGACCTGAGCTTCTTTTATATCATATTGAAAAGTCAATTTCAGAGTTTTGTATGTACCAGAAATCCATTTTGGTATTTTATTACCAGGCTGACCTGTAAAAAAAAAATTGAAGAAAAAGCATTCATGCCTTTCTAACTCTTTTCCAACAGCAAGCAGTGACATGGCTGATGCTTCTGGCAACACACAGAGTAAACAACTAGAGTAAGTTACACTGTGTGTACCACACACACACCAGTGCACATGCTTGTCTGTATCATTCTATGCTGTGCAGTATCAAGTATCAGGTGTCTGCATCGATTTTGACAGATGTTTACTCACGGACGGTGATAAATTGGTCACACACTACAAAACATGTCATAAACAAGGAAAGCTGTCCCTTGGTTGCCGTGGCGATTTCTTTGAGTGACAGTAAAGGTGGAAAGGAGATGATTATAAAAACTTAAGACCACTGCATGTGTATTCCATTTCTCTCTCTCTCTCTCTCTGCTTCATTTGAGAGCCATTGTGCTCTCTCATCATCAGCATAGTTAAATTTAATTTAGTTAAATTCAACTTAACTTTATTGGATATCCCATTAAAATACAATCAGGATTCTCATTTTGTAAACCAGTCAGCCAGACAAAACAAAAGTCACTTGTCCAATTAGCTCACATTTATTCAAATACTTCTTCAGTGGCTCAATAATCCATTTTGAAAGTAATTGTCATGACACTCAAGTCATATTATTTTTGTTGATAACAGCTACATAACTGTCCATTTTGCTAATAATGACAAAGTACAAGTAAATTACATCTGACAGTTCAAGCAACAAGCTGACTGATGAGCAGGAAATAATGCTGTTGACAGCTTTCTGCTGTGGCACCTTCAGCAAGTTTACAATGAGGCACAAGTGGTATGAATTCATGTGATAAGTCATATTATGCAGAGTCTCATCGTGTAGTGTTTAATAATGATAAAAGCCTAAAGAGCAAGTACTAATTTGACAAAAGAAGCATGATGCATGATATTATATAACAACGTAGTAATATAATCATAGATTAGTCAGTTTGTTAATTCCAGTATTGTATATGATAAATAAATAAATATAGTATAATCGCCACATATACTAGTATTTTTTCAGGTTAAGATAATACATTTTTTAATTGTTAAAAAAATCGCCATGTATTTTTGTCAGAGTAAAAAAAAAACACCTTGAATGAGGTTATGAGAGAACTTTCTACACAGTCTTTCATCTCATCGCCAAGTTTATCTTATTTTTCATCTGCATTTTATAATGAGATATCTTTCATAAGTCTAGCTAATATAGAGGTAATAAGATACCTCTGCATTGATAACGTTTAATGCTATCCACAATAATGACCTGTAACATTTAAGTTTGAGTAAATCCACGTATCTGTTTCTTTGTATTTGTATTGTAAATTTAACACAATCAATTAAATCATTTAATTAAACAAATTCTTTTATCCTCATTTCTCATCTCTTTCACTCATTAAATGATCATTCTGTTTTCTTAATTATGTGTTTTCTTACCTCACCCATGTCCATTTTCTTTTTTAACCTCCCCTCTCACTTTCTGCCTTTCCTCTGTATCAACCTTTCTTCCATGCTGTCTCCTCTTTTTTCCTTTTTTCTCATAGCTCCCTTTCCTTCCCCTCTCTCTCTCTCTCTCTCTCTCTCTCTCACTCATCCTGCCAATGGGCAGTCTTCCAGGCAGACTGTATGTGGTGCTGTCTATGGCTCTAATTCACCCTGACAGGACATTTATCATTAGTCACAGCCTTTAATGCTGTGCTGCTGTTAGAGATTCTGTTTCTCCTCCAGACCTGTGACACTGGCCATATATATGACCATTAGAGAACAAATTAAATCTACATTTTTGTGGAGATCCCAGATGCTTGGATCTCTTGAATTGTCAGCAACTTTCTGTCCTCGTGCACCGGTTGGACCTTTGCTTTAATAGGCGCTGTTGGACAAAAGGATTGAACTAAATTTGGAACTGCTTCACCCTGAACTTTGCGGTTCTTTCAAATAAATTCCTTGCTCCACCATCAACAGTGTTATAGCCATACCATTTCTGTGACACAAACACACATCATACCTTCTGGTGATATTTCCTCCACCTGAGAGACCATACTATTGTCTGATGACACCATCGGCAAATCTCTCATACCAAGCATGCTGTTCAGATTCCCAGAATAGGATCTATTGTATAAACCATTTTAATTTTTCTTGGCACTGCTTAATATTTTGAGTAATTTTGAGTTCCAATAAAAGAAGTGAGGTGTTTTGTTTTGCTATGCACAAAAATAAACCAAACAAGGGTATTTAAAAATTGTGGTTGTCCACCTTGGGAAGCTCGTGTCTGATCAGTCCTAAGAACTCCACCCAGTAGTTCCTGAACCTTCTTTGTTTTTTTTTTGGAGTGAAAAGAAGGAAAGTTTCAAAGTTTCTGAAAGTGTTTCTGCTGTGTGAAATGGATTGATAATGTTAAAAACTCTATGTAAGATTAAAGTGAAATGAAGACTTATTCCTAAGGAGCTAAAGAGGTTGAACAAAGTCTGACATCGGAGCACAGGTTCCTTGTGGAAAATAAAGATGAAATTTTAAATATAAACACAGTAACTCTGACTACAAAAAACAAACAAAAACAAAACAAAACAAAAAACTGTCAGTCAGGTTTACTTCATTAAAACTGAACATTATTCTGGAGAGTCCATCAGTAAGAATAAAGAACATAGTGAAAGTCCCACAAAGCTGCGGATGCTTGGCTGTACTTGTCCATCAAGCCTGTTTGTTTCCTCCATTCACCCTCCCTTCTGATTCTTCACTTTTTAGAATGTTTGCATTGCCTAATTAATTCATACGCTATATTCTGCTGCCAGTTGAAGATTAATGCTGGTTATACACACGAGCAAAACTGAATTTTGCTTTTGGATGAAATACTCATAACTCCTGTTTTGGGTAATTTTATTTTTATTTTTTCCAAATGAAAAGGCATGAAAGAACAAAGCACATAAGGGAAAAAGGAAGGGCAGTAGAGAAAAAAAAAACAGAATGAAGAAAGGGAAAAGAGGAAACAAGAAAAAAAGGAATAATAGGAGAAAAGGAAGCAATGAAGGAAGGGAAAAAGGAATGAGGAACTAGATAAGGTAGGGAAAAAGAATCAACCTATTCTATAGGTTGAATGAAACTTTATATTGGTTTATATTGATTTAATTGGTTTAATTGTAATTAAGATAAAGTACCAATACATGGTTGTAGGCACAGGACTTGAATAAATGTATTCTTATTGCTTCTTACTATCCTGGCTCCATGCCTCCACAAAAACTGCAAAAATTCTGACACTCGAGCACACACAAAAAGGATATTTGAGCATGTCCCTCTAGTGTGAGTGGAGTGTTTGACTAATTATTTAAACCACAAGTGTCCAGGGTCACTTGCTGCCAACTTCATTCCTCCTGTGCTGTATCAAAGCTTAATAAGAAATAATTTTTCCATTTTGCCTTTTACCACTCTCCCACTGAGCAGACAGATGAGATGGTTGACATTTTTTAATGCCTCCTAGAGAATACTCTGAGGATAATCTTATTTTTATAATTTTAGAATATCTGCAGGAGTAAAGCTGACAATTAATTTAGATCATCAACTCTCTTCAGCCTCCAATTTTTACCAATTACCTATTGCAAGAGACTTTTTGTCCTCTCAATGTGGTTGCCTGCCTCAATGGAAATTGTTCTCTATCTTCCTGTCAGCTTTATCTTTAATTCCTTTATATAGTATTTCTAATGTTTACTAGGCTGTTGAAATTGTAAAGAAAGCATGAATGATGAGATGAGGAAAAGAGAATGAGAGAGACAATAAGAGAAAGAAACTAAAAGAATAAAGGTACAAGGTGAGCCAGAGAAGAGTAGGACAATAATGAGGATCCAGTAATTAAGCAGTTCATCTCTCTCTCTCTCTCTCTCTCTCTCTCTCTCTCTCTCTCTCTGCTCATAATTTTGCTTAATGATTCCCTGCGTTCTGCGCTCTGATCCCATGACAGGTAATGAGATTAACCTTGAGAGGTAAGGAGGCAGACTGCATTAAAAAAAACCCTCAGACACACACACAGAGCAAGGGAGAATGAGCGCAAAAAGGTTTGAATAAAATACCAAGCTTGTACAAGGTCAAACTGATCATACAGCACATATAGTGAAATCCACACATGCCTTTTTGCAAATTGAAATATAAATGGAAGGCCATATGTACAACAGACAAGTGAGTGACATGAGTGTATCTGCTATGTATTACACTGTGTTTGTCGATACGTGCGAGCATATGGAAGTGGGTAAGGCCTTATAGCAGGTGCATTTCAAGAGTGGTATTGAAAATGAGTCAGTTGTTCAACTGCGCCAGTCAAAAGATAGTGATTGAAATGAGTGCAGGCACACTTATTGCGCATCACACTAACTGGGAATATGACATAAAGGGCACAAGGTCCTGAATGGTTGGAGCTGTCATTCATAACTTCCTGATGCTTGTATACTCTGTCAGTGTGTGTCTTTAAAGAGGAAAACTTAATAGTGAGAGGAAAAACCTGCTTCATCACCCTTTGATCTTAACTGGGACCCAAAACTGATGAGAAGTAATTGGTCAAATCATTTAAGGGGTCTTAGAGGGTGGAACAGAGGATGAGGAGACTGGATATATACTAGTGCTGTTTGTAAAAAACAAACAGCACAGGAGATATATCTCTTCATGGAGACACTCAGGAATCTTGTTGCTGCAGTTTGGAGAAGCTACAGGCGAGACAAGGCTTATTGACTGACTCCAAGAGTTACAGGAAGAGATAAAATCATATACAACGGGTCTCCAGTTCGCTAAACAAGAAAAACAGTTTAACTTTTGTAAAAGACCTATGGTGGAAAGGACTCACACTGTACAGGACTACCTCTCTTGAAAAGCTCATCATGGAATGTTACAGCAACATAACATTGTCTTCATATGTTTGAGAAAATTATATCTGAACTCAGGATAAGCTCATTCAATCATCAAAATGTTGTACATTTAGAACTGTAGTCAGAGGGCATCAAATGAGTTAAATTAAAGGGCCATACCGGAAATTGTGCATGTTTGAGCCCAATATATACAACCTGCATATATGGTACATTACTGACAACCAATTTTCCAAAACATATTTTAGTTTTTTTTTTTTAATTCCCTAAGTTTTCAAAATCAAATGTTCAGGTGATATACCCACCTTAAAATTCAATGTTTCACTTATAACACTTACACATGATTGTAGAAGGCACAGTCATTTTAATTTATCTGTAAAAGCAGCCTTCCCCTGGGACTATATTCCCTGGTGGAGACATACATTTCCTTCCGTGCAGCTCCATGTTTGATCACTTAAATAAAGTTACTTCGACAAAAAAAAACTAATAGAGATTGTGTTTGCTGTGATAATTATGTATACTGTATCTAGCGGGTTTCAAGTCTCTACAAGTTGATTTTAATAGCGTACTGGAATGAACTGAAACAAATGTCAGTCTGGAAGGTAGAAAAAAAATCTAAAATTTACAGTAAGTAGTATTTTTAGGAAATGGTAGTCAGTATCATCATGTTTATGTGGATTATACATGCACGATTGCTGGTATGGTCCTTTAAGGGTTAAAGATCAAATATGATTTAATGTGAATGACTACTGCTGCTCTTTTGACAGTTCTGGACACACTGAAAGGTCATTAATAGAATTACAATTTTCGTCAAGTCCTGGTGAAGGCGACTCAAGGAGAGATGCAGAAAGATGCAGAAAGTACAGAATGAAAGGAAAAAAGGAGGACGAATGATCAGAATCCATCCTGGTGAAACAAAGGAGTAAGATTTATGCAAAGCAAGTCTCCACAGTCACAAGGGAGTCATACAGTGCAGCACCAGCATGCAGCTTTTGGTGAGTACAGCAGTGCCTTGCTAATTGTCCCATAAGTAGAGATAGACTCTTCATGCTGGTGTGATTTCTGAAAGAGACAGTACAGAAGGATGGTAGTGAATAGGTAAAAGGAAGAGGGATGTGTGATGAAAGATGTATAGTCTATTTGGGTCAAGTATTTGTGGAGTATTCTCACCATCATGTAATCTCAGAGTTTAAGGAAAAGCCTTATTACTCTGTAGGAAAAAAAAAAAAAAACTCTAAGAAAGAGTGTGTAAAAGGAGGGAAAGAGGACAGCAGCTTGGAATCTAATCAAACCAAGGACACTTTGGTGATTGCCTCTTCAAAGACAAGAGGGAGAAAATTGGTTTGGTTTGTTTCTGTCATGACGGCAAGAGACAATTGATACTAAAAATGGTTAAAATGTTGCCTGGGAGAAATGAAAGGAGCTTAAAGCGAAATAACTACATTACTTGTTCATAGACTACTATGCAAGAATGGTGAATGGGTAATCTGTAGCGTCAGTCCCATTCTCTTCTCTTGCCTCTCCCTCCAGCCCATTTCTCCCTCCAACAATTACAAAGCTTTTCTAAATCCATCCCTCTTTCCTCCCCTCAGCTCTTTCTGTCACTCCCATACTCATGCAAAGATGGTAATGGCCCAGAAAAGGGAAAGCCCACACATAAAGGGTTTGAATTCCAAGACACATTGGGCTGGATTCATAAAGCACAATGCCAGACTTAACGTATTGATAAGGGAAAATTTCACCTCTTTACTGGCATCTTTAAGCCTTTGTCTTGAAAGAGGCATTACTATGGTACTTCCTTATTTACATGTTGGGGAAGCAATTCATAAAACACAGTACCACACAAAAATTAAGACATGTATCAGTATCAGCAGTATGAAATCTGTACTTAGTAATTTGTGGATCTCTCTCTTATCTTTGTGTCACTATCTTAATGTGGAACTCAAAAGAAGAATTTTTGTTTCCTTTGCCGATTTAACATGTTAATGTCACTTTGACACCAGATGAAGTAGTAGAAAGTGTGGCTCTTAAGTAGGAAGCAGCTCATTAACATGCTGATCTTCATTGGCTTTCAGCTGTGACACCCTTTACAACAACGCTACCTTAATGGGAGATATCACAAACTACCTAAAGGTTCTGACAAGGAGGGAGGTCATACGAGTTACAAGATTTAAATATTTTAAAAAGATGTGAAAAGATTTAAAGATTCAAATATTTTATAAAAGCAAAACTACAAAAACACTAAAGTAATTAAAGTAACAGAATATCTAAATTAAACAAGGGCAACCAAACCAAAGTAATATCTGACAGAGAAGAGAGCAAGAAAGATGTTCTGACACCAGCTTATAAAGCTGATCAGTCAGTCAGACCAGGTGAACATTGTTTTCCCTCAACCCGACTGCACCCACAGGCTCCTGCCATGAAGACACCGCAGGAAATGAGGGAGTCTGCAGACAGGCATCACAAAGACACTGCACTGATTAACATAAGGGAAGTTTTATGAATGTTACCATGATTTTTTTTTAAATGAATTCTGCCCATTGAGCATTATGCTACGTCTAATTTATTGCAATGACCATAGCATACGTTGTAAAATAAGATATATCTGCCACTAGTGGTTTACCTTACACTTGCAAAAATACATCTTGAATAAATCTTCTGTTGCCCACTTTCAGTTTGCAACAAATCTGTTTTCTGTGCCATATTGTTTGCACTTAATAATGTACAGCACTTTACTTATTCTAGATACACTATAGTTTCAATGAAATAGTATCACTAAAAATGAACCACAGCTGGCTAACAGATACAAGACTTGTCCAGCCATTCAAAACGTCAAGTGAATGTATAAGTGAGTGTGGTGGAGGTGCAAGAGTCAACACTAAGGCAATGCAGAAGAGATTGATGGCCTCTTGAGTACATTGTGCTCAGCCAAGCATGACAATCTAACAAACCAAATCAGCTGCATTAGCAACAACAACAGCCACCAACACCACCATGAGGACATTGTCTGAAATGCAAAGTACGGCGCCAGCTAATTAAAACATAAGTAAATCAGAGCTTAATGAGATGTAATTGTAGATAATTGCAGAGTTGTTGATGTATCATGTTTAATTGGCTTGCATTGCTGAGATAATGAGAAAAGTTTGATTACTTTATGCTAAACGTGTTAGTGAGGTAGCAGGTGTTGTTTCGAGGAGGTGTCGCAAGCAATCCCTTACCTCACATCTCAATCTCATCACTCAACCTCTACAGGGAGAGGAAGATCTCTCCCTCCATGTCTCTCCCAAGTGTCTAATTATACACGTGCTAATGGGAAAGAAAGACTATGTTTCTATTTTATTATATTATTTAGTTTATGATAGCAAATACTGTCCTTGCTGGCAGCTTTTTGAAAGCCTGTAGGTTGACACTTTATTTATGACATATGGTGATGATGAAACCCTTTTTTCCCCCTGATTTTAGAAAATGACAGCATTCTTTGTTGTATTTTACAACAGTCAAGCCTGTGATGTTTATAGCCCAACTAAATACTGATCCATCTGCACATTTCATTGTCTTAGTTTTTTTTTTGTCATTGTTAATTAAGATTTACCCATCAAGTTTAAACTTTATTCTCTTTTCATCTTGTCATCCCTGCCATTGAGTCAGAGAAATGCTAAAATTAATTATCTCAAAGACATAGCTATATGCAGGATTATGCTGCCTGGGATGAGTGATACTCTTCTAAGAAAACGGCACTATCATTGTAACTTTTGTCACTTAAAACTGCCATTGTCCTTAAGTCCTCTGATCTAATTTGCACTTTATCTGTCCGTCATGTCTCTAGTAACCATCAAAAGCACTTAGGATACATTTAAGCCTCAATATTTACATTGATTGGGCTAAAGCAGAGGTCACAAAGAAGAGAAGAAATGAGTAACTTCGGTGAGAGAAAGGAGTATGTGAACAAACTCATAGAGAATTAAAACACATACATCCAGAGCCTTAATACTTTTAAATGATTGTGTGTGTGTGTGTGTGTGTGTGAGTGAGAGAGAGAGAGAGAGNGAGAGAGAGAGAGAGAGAGAGAGAGAGAGAGAGAGAGAGAGAGAATCTGCTTTTGTGTGTGTGTCCTGAAGGGAATCACGTCGATGTGGCTAGTCAAGCAAGTGATTGGAATTAAAGTCCTATTATGTCCTCAGGATACAAAACTTGTCAAGGTTTCTTGACCTGTATGCGCTTATGTGTATGTTGCATACACATGCACACAAACACTGACAGCCTTGACAGCCAGGTAGCATAACACTGGATTAGTTTACAAGGCAAATTTGAGATAAAGGTGTGATTCAGATGGAATGTTTTCAAAGAACATCAAGGGCTTGTCAGTGATTAATGGTAGAACTATGGGAACTTTTAAGACCTGTGAACACAACTAAACCAACTTGTTTCTGCAGCACAATTATGTTTCAATCTTTATGTCCCAAAAGGCCTGAGTACCAGAACCAGGATTTATGACATGATGTCCAACCACCTCAAAAAGTAACCTTGTTTATACCTGTACAGACTGCCCACTCAAAGGTGGAGCCGTCATAGAGAGGGAAGGGTCTGTTAGCAGGAATTCTGCATATCTTTGTAATCTCCACATGATGAATATATAAATGGGAATGACTATGCATATTTTTACCTCTCTGTTCAAAGGTATTCATGGCCAAACACAGGCTTGTAAGCATGGACAGTAGAGGTCTTCACGGGTCTATTAGGGTCCTCAGAACCAATTCCTGACCTTGGACGCAAGTTAGTTTAGGTCCAAATTACATTACATTACATTATGCAAGCATTATATTACATTACATAGCATTATATAAGTAAGTCAGGAAAATGTGCTTGTTGAGGGCTCGTTAATTGATGGCAAATCGTGTTGCTGCCAGTGTTGGTGTTTTCTCTATTTGGGTCTATTCGGGTTGACCACAGTTTGAATTGGGTTTAATCATCATCAGGTCTATTTTGGATCAAGTCCAACTTCCTTGGACCTTTCAGTTTGGGTCTCTCTCTCTCTCTCTCTCTCTCTCTCTCTCTCTCTCTCTTAATTACTGTCATTTATGCACATCATGTTTGAGTAGGATTTCCAAGGGTGTATTTTGGTTCAGTCCAAATGTTTTGTTCCATGAAGACTGTTTTGTAGACAGTGATAAAAGTAGTTAAGAATGAATAATGAGAAGCTTGAGAGAGATTAAAATCCTACTGTACCTCCTTTCATGCAACAACACACCAGGCCAATCAGTGCATGAACTGAGCATGATTGTCAATTTGTCCAATTTGCTACTCCTCCAATTTGACAATAAGCATACTGAGGCCTTAAGAGACTCTGTAGAAAGTGCAGAATACTTGTGTAATAATGGAAATAAAATACATTTGAAAAAATGTGGCTTTTATTAAAAGAAAGATGCAATATTAATCTACTTTTCATTAACTCAATGTCACAAAAACTCACAAAAAGCAATTGAGTAGAAGGGATTACGGTGTTCTATACATGTTGGAAGAAAAAGTCATGCTGTCAGTGTTAGTATTGTGCTATTCAATACATCTGGTTGACGACTTTACACCCTGTGAGCAAAAGCAAGACAGAAACACATACAGGGAACTTCAGTCTAATGATACCTTTGCAAATAGCTTTCATAAATACTTAACTGTATCTTACTGTTCAAAAAGAGACAAGGAAAAGAAGAAAAAAATCCACTCTTTCTACATCCTTTTCTTCTTCTCATCTGTGTTTCTAGTCTGAGGTGTCAGACATGCAAACAGATACACACACATCAGGACATCATGCAGCCTATTCATTTGCTCCCTACGCCAATATCCAGATCAGTTAACTTGCTTGCTTCAATTTAAAAGCAGAGGCAGTAGATCCTTCATCAGCATTAGCAAGATTGGATATCATATCCTAGGCAAACTGATCTTATTGCTGATAACGCTGGTTATCAGGCTTTTCTAGAGCCTTTGGGAAGAATATGTGGCACCTAGGCTTACATCTGTGTCTATGCACGCCTTTGATAAAAACTACCTAAAGCCTGATTTGTTGATTGATACAGATAAGATAGATAAAAGCTTTTTTTTTAAATAATCTCTTAAAGGCTTATTTTAGAAATTGCACAGGCATTTGTGATACTCATGAATATGCATTGCTACTAGAAAGTTTTTAAAATTTATACAAACTTATACTAACAACAATGTTCTCCTTTTTAGTTACTTGAATTTTGATGAGAACCATTAGCAGTCAAAGATTACCTTGAAACTTGCAGTGGCTTGTATCTAATGACATAAATCTGATTAGTTTGCTTTATTGCGCTTGGTGCATGCAGCCATGCTGTCACATCTTTTTCTCCTCATCATCTTGTCCTTTACTGCATGGCATCATGAAAAACAGTACAGTCTAATAAAAATAGTTTAATCATAGTCTAGGGGATGTCAATGAATGGTTCAGGAGACACACAGCACTATAACAAATGTTAGCAGAGGACAGGACAACTGAAGAAAACAAATAAAACAAGCTTGATGGATTTTGCCACAATATGACAAAATCTGTTTAATTTCTTTAACTTTTTGCCAACCTTCCCTTGCTTCCATGTCCTCTCTCTATTGCCTCCTTGCTTGGTTGGGTAATTGGATTTCAGGTGGTGAGTCAAGGATCTGCTCTCTTAGAACTTTCTGGAAGGTCAGAGGTGGCAGGGCAGCACTGTGTCAGAGCTAATCTGTCCCTGGACAGCACTGGGTAAGTCAGAAGGAAATGGCACAGACAGTGTGTGTGAAAGAGAAAGTACCTGAAAGATTTGTGTGGATGTGTGTGGCAGGTAGAGGTCATCCCATTGTACAGTCCCAGTACTGGTGGCATGGACAGCAAGGTGGAGGAAGAGAGGGAGTAGAGACCAAACAGGTATTCTGCCTCAGTCATTTACTACAAGGTGACCCTGAACAAACCTATCTCCACTGACTGCAGGAGGCACTGAAGAGGAAACTCACCAGCCCAACAAGAATTATCTACAGTTACCTCACGTACTCTCAGATGACAGGCATTATCCATGGTCAGTTAGAGACCCCATGTCATCCTACAACACACAGGTAACACCTTCAACAAATTAAATGTTTTTTTTTTGAAGAGGACAATGTTTCACACAGTGATTCATTGCACCTTATTATAATAGTCCAGTTAAGTGCTATTGACAGACAGACAGAGAGATGCACCAAGATCACCAACCTTGTGGCCCTTGTGACTGTAGGCACTCAGGCTGCACTAAGTAATTTGTAGTCTTTCTGCCAACTGGAGGGCAGAAAGATCGCAAATCAAACTGACCCTAATACTGCCCTAAATACCAATTTATCAAGTTGTTTTGGCTAAAATATTATTCAGCTAACATATTATTGCCTCTCGCAGACCCAGAATGACACTCAAGTTTGATCTAGTTTTGTTGGCACCAAACTCCTTAGAAAACTGTCTGAGTCTAGCTTGCTAATATGCTCGTTTTTCTTTACCAGCCACACCTGTACTTTAGATCTGTTATTTTGTGGTAATGTACACTGGGGCCTTTCGAGCTTTTTTACTCTGATGGACTCAGTATACTTCAAAGGATGTAAGATAAAATGGAAGAAAGTTCGGCTATGCATTATTATCTTAAAGAAAAATATTCTACTGTGTGATTGTAGACGTGCAAAATGGTCACAAGTTGTCTGTTATTAGTGATGAAAGAGGAGAGAAGGGTTGGTAGTGGCTAAAGTTTTAGTGACAAAAAATGTCTCACAGGGTGGTGGCTGATTCTTATGACAGCATGTTAGGACCATATGAAAAAAACAGTGAGCATTATTTCAAGTTTTTAAACTCACTAATCTGAGATTTTTAAACTTACAAATTTGCCACTTTAAAAAAAATAATAAGGGGGAATCACTGCCTTACGTTGTGACTATGTCTGCAGTAATGACCTTATTAAATTACATCTTATTAAATTTGGAGATTTTAAAACTCAGAAAAATAAGGAGAAATTGGGGATCGGAATTAACTGCCTCACGTGTGACTATGCCTGTACACTACCTTATTAAATTATACTTATCTGTCAGATTTAACAATAAGGAAATACTTGTGCTTTTAGCGCAAAATCATGCATTATCATAAGCATACTGAATTTTAAAACTGGAAAATTTTGTTGCCTGCACTACATACTTTATTAAATTATACTTTAACTTTTCCATCAGATTTAATAATAAGGAAACAAGCATACATACTTTTTTTCAAGTTTTTAAAATGGCAAATGTGCGTATTTTTAAACTCCAAATTTGTGAGTTTAAAAACTCAAAATAATGCACCCTCTTTTTTTTTCCTTCATATGGCCCTAATACGCCATCAGATTCTCAATGGATTTGGCACCATTAGGCATGTGCTTTAGGCATTAGGCATGTGCCACATCATATCATTTCTGATATACCAACATATTTTTTTAATGATAAAATCTTAATGATATAGTGGTGTGATGACATGTTAATTTTCACATCATGGTCAGCAAGAACAAACAAAACAAACATGCCTGGAAGTAGCGTGGAAGTAGAATGGTCAGCACCTGACAAAAAAGTGAGCTTCCTCTGTTGTTTGGAAATGTTCAGCTGCAAGACTAAGTGATTACTTTCTAAATGTAGGAACACAACAAAACTGTTTCACCACCTGAAGCAGAAACACCAGGATGAATAAAAAGAAAGTCAGAAGATGCATAAGGAGGAGAGCCAGGCAGCTGATTTGTGACTCAGATCAAGCAGACGTGATGCTGAATCAGTCAAGCACACCTGGAGTGTTAGCTAGTTGTACTCCCTGTGACAGAAAAAGCAAATGGTTGGGTGGAGTTTATGAAACGGTGACTTTTTTGTCAGTGGTGGCTGCACTTAATTCAGTTGAGTTTGTTCTTCATGCACAGGCTTGTGGTGGAGCAGAACTTCAGAGCTTTATCTAACATCACATTCTATTTTGCACAACATAACCTGTCAAAGATCAGCTCTTATGCCACCATCAGTAATTTTATTTTGTGAACCTATTCATGTTTTACACACTAATGTTGACTAGCAGTTTAAGTTAATGTGAGTTATTGTTTACAACCTAAAACATTACAGGATTTAGTTATTTACACATTTACTGAAGGGAAAGGCCTATTTTTGCACTAATTTTTTATTTATTTATTTATTTATATTTTTATTTTTATATTATTTCATCATTATTATAATTCTGTATTGCTCATGCCTATTTCATATTACACAGTCATTTGTTTTAATGCTAAAATGCCAGAAGTATTGTTCAAGGTTTTATTCATTCATTTTCCTCATTTACTTTTTGGACCAATATTTTCTTCTCTTTTCCAACATTCAGCATGCTAGTATCTTTGGCCTTTACCTGCACAATTTTTTCTTGCGTATGAGAGATTTAGCTCATGTAATGGGGGCATTCTAGGTATTATACATCATAGAAGGGAGTTTGATATGACAGGATGACAAAACCTACATGACTCTCAAGCCTTAGCTTTAAGCAGTCAGTGCTGTGGGAGAATACGTGTAGAGACATATGGTCTTACATCAAATAATTTGAAAAATGGATACACAAGGGTTGCCCTATGACCGCTGGGATAGGCTCCAGCCCCCCCATGACCCTCAACAGGACAAACAGGTTTAGAAAATGGATGGATGGATGGATACACAAGGGAGATGTAAATGTAGCCTGTGTGAAAAGCATCTCAGCACCATGCACAGGAACAAGCATTCTAAGTCTGATGAGGAAAAATGCATGTTGCAAGTTTGTAGTTGCATTTGTCCCTAAATTTAAATAACCTAGCTGCACATGTATTCTAATACTGCAGTGAAGGTGAATTTAGTACCTTGACACAATTCTTGTTCTATTTAGACAATATGATCAATCTGGCTTTGTGTATAAGATCGGTGGGGCCCTGCCTTGTGGTAACTTTGAAGAAATGAATTATCTAACTAGTCTCAAACTAGGTTTAATCTTTACACCATTGCCTCAAGATTTAGTGTGTTTGTATGTGTGTCTCATTAGAAACTGACTGGAATATTTAGAAATGCCCAGGAGATTTATCTTACTTATGAACACTTTCCAGAACAGAAAAGAGAGAATTTGGAGAGTGAGCAACGACTAGAGAGAAAAGTAAGAGTGCTGTGAGTAGAGCGAGAGAAATTAGGAAAGTAGCTCAGAGTAGAAAATGATGACAAGAGGATAGAAGGGCTTAAAGGAGCATACCGGTGATTTAGCATGTTTGAGTCCAATATATAGAACTTGCATGCATGTTACATTGCACAAAATCACAGATTTGCTCATACAATAATGTAATGTCAAAACATTCTCTCTATTCCCCAGATACCTAATTCCCAAACTGTCTCACAGCTTACTATCCTCAGAAATAACTTGCAAAACACATTGCTGCATATTGCCTTATGTGAACCTAAGACTGGGAGTAAGTGGGAAAAAAAAGAGAGAAAAGAATAAATGCATACCATTGTGATACATGCATTCCCAGCACAACTGAGTGGACATATCAGCTGTGCAGTCACTAAATGCAAACAAATTCCGTTCACCCGATGAGAAAATAGGGATGTAATATTCTGTTGTGAATATCGAGAAAGGATAAAATAAAGATGAAAAGTTGTTGAGGGTAGCAGTCACCGACCTTGCTTTTATTTTGACTGATTGCTTTGTGGCTGGGAGTACTCACAGATTCAGACGCTTTTGTGCATAGTGATAGTAATATGAGGTATTGTGCATGCTCCTGTGAGTGCAGGGTTATGTGTTCATTCACAATACACAATACACACATACACACATTGTTTGTTACACTAAAGGACTCTGGGGCTCTTCACAAAATAAGTTAAACAGAAAAGACAGCAGGAAAGACAGAGAGATGACTGCGTCTAAAAAGTATATATAAAGGAGTGAAACAGATAGAAAATATCTTGGGACAAGAAAACAGACATAAGAGACAAGTTATTGCATTGAATCTGGCTTACAGTTTATTTTTACTGTGTAGGCACCACAGTAAAAACAAACTGAAAGGGGCATCATAACTGAGCCCCTTGACCCAAAGGCTAAATTACATTGATGTGATCTAGTAGTTTTGCTATTCATTGACAATTGGTGCTGTTTCTTAGCCATTTTATTGAATCGCTTCAATTTTATGACGTTTATAGATTCATTTATGGGTTGAATTAAATAAAAAAAATAAAAAAAGGCCATACAAAATGACACAACTCAGTAGCACTTCAAAATAACCTAGAGTATAATTGACTTACAGGATATATATACAGTATATATAGAGATATATCTATATATATATCTCTATATATAGAGATATATATATCTATATATAGAGATATATATATAGATATATCTATATATCTATCTATCTATCTATCTATGTATATATAGATAGATATCTATATATATATACTGTATATCTATCTATCTATATATATAGATATATATATAGATAGATAGATATATCTATCTATCTATATATATATATCAGTGTTTCCCACACATAGGCGAGACCCAGCCTTAGTTTGGTTTATACTCGCCGTTGTTGCGACTGTGTGAGGAGTCATGCACCACTTAAAACAATACAACTCTGACACTGTACTGTCCCATTGCGTCTGCATCTGGATCGAAAGCGAAAGTGACAAAGCGAAACTTAACTCCTGACTCCTGTTTGTTTGTGTCCCCCCCCCCGNCCCCCCCCCCGATCCCGTCACACGCCGTGCCACCCACCGCCCAAATAAATATGTAACCTGTAGCTGCTTTATAAAATGGCTTTCAAATGGTAAAAGCCACTTATGATACTTACTACAAGAGCTTACAGAGAGCATTTGGGGTCAAATTCCTTTTCAGCAAAATATCTCCAACAACGTGTCCTTAAAGGACCATACTAGCCATTTTGCATGTTTGAGCCTAATATATTCAATTTTCATACATGTAACATTACTGACAATCATTTCCCAAAGCATATGACTGGAATGGTGTATTATTATTTTTTTCCCCTATCTTCCAAACCATCATTGGTTTCAGTTCATTCTGGTACTCTAATAAAATTAACTTGTTGATACTTGAAATGTTCTTGGAAGAGATAATCTGTCATTGTGAACAAGATGTGTATTCAGGTTTGTTTTTTTTTTGTTTTTTGAAGTTATGTAATTTTAGCATTAAACACAATAAAAAGTGTGGAGTGAATGTATGTCTCCACCAAGGAATATAGTCCCAAAAGAAGACCTGCATTTATTGAAAAATTTAAACGACCGTGACTTCATAAGGCTACATAACTATTAGCAGGCAAAACATTGATTTTTAAGGTGGGTGTATTACTTGAATATTTGATTTTGAAAGATTAAGAGATTTAGCAAAATAGCAGGAAAGCTGAAATACGGTTTTATCCTTTGGAAAATGTTTGTCAGTAACGTAACATGTATGAAAATTGAATATATTAGGCTCAAACATGCAAAATGGCCGGTATAGTCCTTTAAGTGGACTGGACATATTTGGAATGGCATGCAACGTTATTAAAGTTTGTGCTATGAAGTTGTACATTGCGCATAAAATGTGCACACTGTATAGTGTGAGCATTGTCTCATTCTGAATATGCATGAGTGTCTGCAGCCACTGTTGATCACAAGTATATTTGTTGTGTCCTGATATATGATTTTAGCAGTCACATGCCAAGCAATCAGAAATGAAAAATAGCAAATTTGGCACAGCAATCATCACTTTGGTTTGTGATATTCTTCAAAACCACTTTATTTTCATATGTCAGGATATGTCATCATGTGTTTTTCGCTTCAAGGTGACAAAAGCATAGCTTAGTTTACTGCAGCTGTCTCATTTCTGTTTAGTGCATAACTTTCCTTTCTATCCACGGAACTCACTGAAAGCAAAACTTTAGTCCCACAAATGTTCTAAATTGATCTTTATAATCAAGCCTCAACCTTTTGAAACTGTGCTCCCAAACTGTATGAGTGATATAAGCATTTTCTCTCCATCTGTGTCTCCATTCAGTTTTCACCTTAACCTTTCTGCATCAACCCAGCAATCACTCTATCCATCTCTGATTGGAGTATTCCTTCATCCATCAATCCATCATGCCAGCACCTACAGGCTTTCATATCGCTGTTTTTCTCTATTCCTCCTCACCTCATTCTTTATCTGGTGTTATTTGTCATAATCATCCACCCTATCATCCATCATATTAATTAGGTTCTGTGTCATTGTTCTCATCATAATTCACATGCCTTTATCATTGATCTTTCTCTGTTGCAGTCAAGGATGTTTAATTGTCATCATCCATTATTAGTATTAAATGAATACAATGAATACACATGCAGTACATTTACTGCTCATTGCACATTCCAGTGTGGACAGTATTTTAAGACAAGGTTTGTGTATAAAGTGTGTGATCAGTATCATGTGGATATACTGTATATATACAGTGTGTGTATATATATATATCTATATATATATATCTATATATATATATATATATGTGCGTGTGTGTGTGTGTGTACACAGTGTGTTGTAAGACATTGACAGAGAAAATATTTGACGTGTAGAGTTGGTAGGTAAAAGGTTACGTGATGTAAAAGAGAAAAAGTAAACTATAAATGTCATACATGAAAGCTGTAACAGTGACTTCTGGCATAATAATATCTTCATTTTGAGATAACAGCTCCTCGTGGATCTTTGCTGTTCATTTTGCAACTCGTCTTCTTTTTTTTATTTTGCTCATCACTGTCTTGTCTAACTAGCCCCATGGGAATAACATATCTCTTTTGTGTGCACTTCCTGTCACTTTTGCATCTATTGCTTGAAGCATCTATAAGATAAGTACTTTCTGCTATTTTCTGTATGGTGTTTTTCCTTCTGTTTTGATGGAATTCAGAATGTATCATCCTATCTCATTTTTAAATAACAGTGCTCTCTATCTTTAAGACCAGAAAAGTTCTAACACTGCTGTGTTTTACCTTCCTACTTCCTCCAACTTACAGTAATTCAGGAGTTTGCTGTGGGAGAGTTTCAAAATGAAATTTATGCCAACAAACTTTCTACGGTAAAAAACAAAACATAATTTAAAAAAAGTTTATTATGACTTTTTGCCATCTTTTTCGGTTTGTTTATCTTCAACTTCTGTACCAGGTTTATCTTCAACGTCTGTACCAGCTTTATCCTAGAACATTAGGCTGTTTACTTTCTACCTTCTGACACAGAAATCGAAACCACACTTCCATATACCAGTACACATGTGCACACATACCTGTATACACACTTAACATACACACAAACACAAACACTCAGATGCATCCCTTTGCCCCTTGAGCAGCAGGAGTGGTAATCTGTGTGGCTAATGCAGCTTCCTGGCGCTTTCTCAAATTAATCCGTGTCCTCATTGTCACTCCAGATCCCTCTTTGAAGCTTAAAGGGAAAAATCAAATGTAAATGTGCATGTGTGTGTTCATTTTTGAAAGATATAACAGAATGTGTGTTTATATGACTTAAGGGCGGTTTGTAGATATGCATTATATGTCAATCTATTTTATCCACAGAGAATATGAGTTTGTGGAGAGCTTTGATCAAAATGGGGCCTTTCTCTGACTGTGAACATCTTTCACAGAATTTTCTTTATGTTATCTGTTTCACTGACAAAAGACTGTCATACAAACATGTTCAGTGACATTCAGCCACTGCAATCAGCACAGATATTTTAGATTTGTTTGAATATCAAGGCTGTATATGTACTGTATATAATGATTTTTCTTTTCCATCAGTTCATTTCTGAGTTGCTTGTCTTGATCACCAGCAACCACTAGCTGCCCATGTGGAAGCCCCAGCTATTCTCAACCAGTTCCCCCCTGTCTCCTGGGTTTTGTCCTGGGTTCTTCTCCCAGCATTTTGCCTAGAATAGCATTAAGAGAGGGAGGGGAGAGGGTGGGGAGTAGGGGCGTTAGGTTCCCAGATCTCTTCCACAGGCTCTTCTCAATCCAAAGGAGCAGTGGTTCAATACAGTAGTGCTCTTAATTTGCTGAGCTACTCACTCACACAGAGCAAGAAAAATCCTCAGAGCTTTCTTATGCCACACTCCTTTTCTTTGGGATTAACGCCCACCTCTGTTGTCTTTATGCTCTGAGTGCACATAGTGGTACACATAGTAATAGTGGCCATTGTCTACATAGATCCTAGTAAAATTATCCAATTTTTGAGTCAGAACTGTAAAATCTCCTTAATCCCATTACAGATTAGAAACCATTTTACACTGACTTTTTTCTGCTTCCTGACCTCTAGTCCCTTCACACCAAACTGTGTCCTCACATGAAACATGATTCATATCATTCCTGTGTTATTAGATTGTTGATTTTTCTTGTAGTTTACACTGTTGGTAACTGAGGAATATTCAGTTAGTGTTAAATGAATAAATTGTAATAGTTCCTCCGGGGTATCGAGAATTTTAATGCTGTGGCAGTTTCTTTTAGAGGCATCAGGGTGTGAGGCATCATTAACTATAAAATGAAGTACTGCATTACTTTTAGCAATTTAAATTCCTCCATTGTACATGGGGTTTAATCTAATATGATAGCATGCAAGTATGATTCCAAAATCAATGGATTTTTTTTTAAGCAACAGCATTGATTACTGAGTATTGTCCTTTAAGACCTTAAATGGCGAGTCATGTTTGAGAGGATTCTGGTCTGTTTGTGTCTCTCTGTCTGTCTGTCTGACTGCCTGTCTGTCTTCAGATATCTGATGGATGAGACGTGACAGTGGTGTCTTCAGGTGTCACAGATGAAAAGGGGGTGATGACTCTCCTAAATGGGCAGCCTGCAGCAGTTCTTCGTCTCATCTGCATTTTAATTCATAACTTGTCTGTGTAAATGTGCTTGTGTACGTGCATAAGTGTGTGCAGCAAGTTTTTGTTGTACACATGTATTTATATCCCACAAATGTATGCTTGTGTATGCTTGTATTTCTTGTGTTTTTGTGGATGTGTGTGCATTTCTATATGTAGAAAGCTGCTGCATAAGCACTAACAGGTGACAACTTGTGGGCTTGCTTGTGCATTTGTCTCACACACACACACACACACACACACACACACACACACACACATCACATCACAAGGTGTCAGCTTACAAATTGGTTTCTCTCCTTTGGGCTGACAGAGTTGACAAGCCCTTTATGAGAGGCATAAACAAGGCTGCTTTACCCCTCCCAACTCTGTCTGTATGCTTTCAACTTAAAGCATCAAATCTCCTTTTAAACTGATGAACCTAATGCCACTCTGCTTTGAATACTCACTTATCTGTGAGAGACATACTTTAAAGCTCTCAGATTACTCCGCCACCTTGCTGGTGTTATCATTCTGAAACCTAAAGTAAATGTTATTATACTCTGAGGTTAAAATCATATGATAGTAGAGCACTTGATATTCTAGAATGCTAATGCCATTGATGCCATTGGTTGTCAGGAATTGTTGTGTATGCAAAGGTATGGCCTCACAGATACCATGAGCAAATGAGCACAAAATGTTAAAATGCAACGACAGTAAGGTGCATGTAATTGCCTAAATCAATTCTAACATTAATCTTAACCTTACATAGTCCTGTTTAAACCTTCACCTTCTCACAACATATGTAAACATGGCATGTCCAACTTGTGCTCTTGTCAAAAAAAAAAAAAAACNAAAAAAAAAAAAAAAACCTTCTCAGCAGAAGAAGTGAATGACATAATCCTCATATTTTTCATGCCTGTGACCCATAATTAGCATTTCACACTTAATGTTCATTGAAAAATAATCATCAAATTGCTTTGACAGCTGTGAACACGTGTATGCATGCGGCTGTCCGTGCACTGTAAGGGGGTATGTGTGTACAGTATGTATGTTTTTGTCAGTGTGCTCATCTGTGTGTGCTTGCATGCACGTGCATGTATGCGTGTCTATCCCTTTATCCATCAGGAATGAACAGGCAGTTAATGAAGGGGCCCCTGCTCCTTCCATTCCACCAGCCAGGAAATAATTACCTTTTGTCTGAAGTCATTCTCCATCTGTACCACACTCTTAAGCTTCATTTAGCTGCCATCTATTAAAAAAAAAAAAAAAAAAAAAAANAAAAAAAATCCAATTCTCTCTTCCTTTCTCCCTCCACTATCCCTAGCACACCCATTTTGCTACACCCTCCACACCCCCACCCATTTTAAGATAGATAAAATATTCACTGACCATCTCTCACTCTCTTTCAATATGATGAATTAATTTACTCTATTAAGTGAGAGATGATTGTAAAAAGGATCTGACATTTGATGGTTTAATAAAGCTTTTTAATAGAGTTTTCTATCTGCAGGCCTGTGTGTGTGTGTGTGTGTGTGTGTGTGTGTGTGTGTGTGTGTGTGTGTGTGTGTGTTTGCTCCCACATGGACATATCCATTATAGTAACAAGATATCCCCTATATCCTGAACGCTCAGCATGACTCTATTCACACCCAGTTCTCCTAATTTTCTCTTCTTGCACAGTCATTAAATAACAGTTGACCTCTCCTGTCTTTTTGTTCCATGCCATTACTTCATCTTGTTATGTCTCATTTGCGGAAACTCATTCTTTCCTTTTTTGCAAGTTTTTTTTCCTATTGTTATGAGCTTGATTTCATGAAAAATCTATCATTTCATACATATTTTTTATTCACTCAAGGTGTCACCATATTTAGTACGTATTCTCCACTTTTGCTACTTATTAGGTATTGTCTTAACACGAATCTGTAGCAAATGTGACTATGGACTCATTTTTAGATTGCAGTTATAGGAAAAACACATAAACAAAAACTAACCTGAACAAGCTATAACAACATATTGTTTCAGTTACTCTAAAAAGGGTCATTAAACAAAGAACATATTTCCTGCTATAGGCACGTTCAAAGTCATTACACTCACATCTGGAGCAATAGATTCTATGACGAGAGGGATAGAGAGATGTTTTAGACAAAGTGTATTTGTATAATGTCTGTGCACTCATATGTTTATTCTGTGTTTCATTAAGTGGGTTCTGTCAGATCAAATGAGAGGAAAAGAGGAAACAGGCTGAAATGGGACCATAAGATGCAGACAGAAGGTGGCACTGGTGTTATGCTAATAGAAAGGAGAAGTGAAGCATCTGGGAGAAGCAAAGGACCGTGTGCTCTATAACTGGAAATTTTGATAGAGATACCTGCCAAAATAATGCCAAAGCTGCTGAACGTTGACAAGTTTTCATGGTGGCATGTTCCCAGTTTAGATACTTTACGCTTATATTTTCTTTTCTTTTTTTTTTTTCTGTGGTTGCCCAAGTAACCACCTTCAGCTGAGGAGAAGCTTGGCATACCTGAATACAACCCACTCTTTTACGACAGGGTACTTAGCTTGAGGACTGCTGTCAGCTGTTGGTTGCCAAAGGTGACAGAATTGTTGCTGTATTGCTTCTAATTGGAGTGAAAATGGTCCTGTATAATTATGTATGTGTATATATATACACCCCATATTTCAGTAATGAAGCAGTGGTTATACATTTCACATTACATACATTTCTTTTAGTTGCACCTCTCTCTCTCTCTCTCTCTCTCTCTCTCTCTCTCTCTCTCTCTCTATACATCTTTCACTCACTCACACACACACAAACATATTGATTTTTGCTAAAACAATTAGCTCAGCTTTACTTTGTACTCAGAATAAGGAGAAGACACATTTTACATACTCAGTCTCTATTTAGCTTGTACATTTGTAAGGTAATCGTAAAATAGATTGTATTATTAGTGAGAATGGGCTAAATGTGGAATTGTTTTTGATCTGTAGCAGCAATGATTAACGAAAGGCTGATTAAGTTTTTTTTTTTTTTTTTTTTTTTTTTTTTTTNCCCCCCCCCAATAGGCCCAAAAGTCAGCCAGTTAAAATAGCATTAAATCATTAAATTAATAGTTGTATGTCATTACATCTTGAAAAGATGAGTACATTAAAGCTCCCATGTCATGCTTTTTTTTTTTTAACAGTTTAAAACATGTCAAATGGGTCCTTAAACCAAGGTTATGATATCTGTTCCAAAAAAAANCAGGCTCTGAGAGACCTCTTCTTCCTCCCAGTTTCTGCCTGCCATCACTATGAGCTGTTTTGAGTGAGCAGGGATGTCATGTTGATGAGGCGCTGCTCTGATTGGCTGCCTGATCGCTTGGGTTCCAGAGGAGGGTACAAACCATGAATATGCAGAAAACAAGTAAACCAATGTGGCAGGCATTTTAGGAGAACCCTGCAGGATCCCATGTAGTGAGACGGTACATGTTTGATCCCGAATCAGACCCACCACCACAGACTCAGTAAATACTACATATTTTCACTGCCATTATAAGACTCCCATACATTCCACTGCTTCGAAAAAAAAGAAGTAACCCATTTAGTTCATTTTCAAGTTTCAGCACCCATGTTCATCAAATAAAAGACTAAAAAAAGTAACTAAAATTAAAATACTAAATGTGTAATCAATACTTCGGACAACGGACACTACAAAACAGAAAGTGTCTCCAACACACAGCGGCAGCAGCTGTGTAGCAGAACAGAGCTCTGCCAGAAACAAGCTGGGCAATACAACTACACAGTAAACAAACGCTTCATACAGCAGGCGTTACAACATAAGATTACAGGAATCTCTGTAGTAATATCCTACATATTCGTGAATACGGGTACATTTTATTAACCTACAATATAATGAAATATAAGTCCTGGACACCTCCATGCCGCTGCCGCCACCGCCTCTGCTGAACACAAAGCTTCAGAGAGCAGCAGACGGGCGGGGGTGGGTGTCTGAACGAAAACACACGCAGGGCTGCCAACTCTCACGCATTGAGCGTGAGACTTAGGCAAACGGCTGACTTCACACGCTCTCACGCCTGATATCTGATTTCAAAAAATGCAAAAAAATACATACATTTTAAACAATTTCAATGAAAAATATAGCTGCAAGCTTCAATAAGCGGGGTCCAAGCACATGTGACGACTCAACGAATGATTCAGTGTTAGCAGAAGTCGAGTATGCAGATATTTACCAAGTCTGGTGACAATAGACCCAATCATTCATGAGATACCACAGTTTTTGTTGACTAATCTGCACTGACACGAATTTGGCAGCCAATTGCAGCAAAACGGTAGTACTTTCTATAGCCTTACTATAGTCTTACTACAATTACTATAGTTGTACCTATACACTTACTATAGTGTTTCTATAAACTTACTATAGTGACTATAGTAAGTATAGAAAGTGTATAGTAAGACTAAGTCTTACTATACACTTACTATAGTCTTACTATACACTTACTACACACTTACTATAGTCTTTTTATACACTTACTATAGATTTTTATACACTTATTATAGTCTTACTATACACTTACTGTAGTCTTACTACACACTTACTGTAGTCTTTTTATATACTTATTATTGTCTTACTATACACTTACTATAGTCTTATTATAGTCTTACAATATACACTTACTATAGTCTTACTATACACTTTACTATAGTCTTTTTATGCACTTACTATAGTCTTTTTATATACTTACTATAGTCTGACTATACACTTATGATAATCTTACTATAGTCTTACTACACTTACTATAGTCTTACTATGGTCTTACTATACACTTAACTATAGTCGTACAATACACTTATATTAGCCTTACTATACAATTACTATTGTCTTTTTATACACTTACTATAGTCTTACTATACACTTATTATAGTCTTACTATACATTTACTATAGTCTTACTATACATTTACTATAGTCTTATACACTTACTATAGTCTTACTATACACCTACAATAGTATTACAATACACTTACTATAGTCGTTTTACACACTATAGTCTTACTATAGACTTACTATAGCCTATACACTTGCTATACACTTACTATAGTCTTACTATAAACTTTACTATAGTCTTTTTATATACTTAGTATAGTCTGACTATACACTTAATATAATCTTACTATAGTCTTACTATACACTTATTATAGTCATACAATACACTTATATTAGCCTTACTATACAATTACTATTGTCTTTTTATACACTTACTATAGTCTTACTATACACCTACAATAGTATTACAATACACTTACTATAGTCTTACTACACACTTACTGAAGCCTTACTATATACTTACTATAGCATTTACTATACACTTACTATAGTCTTATACACTTACTATAGTCGTTTTACACACTATAGTCTTACTATAGACTTACTATAGCCTATACACTTGCTATACACTTACTATAGTCTTACTATACACTTTACTATAGTCTTTTTATATACTTAGTATAGTCTGACTATACACTTAATATAATCTTACTATAGTCTTACTATACACTTATTATAGTCTTACTATACATTTACTATAGTCTTATACACTTACTATAGTCTTACTATACACCTACAATAGTATTACAATACACTTACTATAGTCTTACTACACACTTACTGAAGCCTTACTATATACTTACTATAGCATTTACTATACACTTACTATAGTCTTATACACTTACTATAGTCGTTTTACACACTATAGTCTTACTATAGACTTACTATAGCCTATACACTTGCTATACACTTACTATAGTCTTACTATACACTTTACTATAGTCTTTTTATATACTTAGTATAGTCTGACTATACACTTAATATAATCTTACTATAGTCTTACTATACACTTACTATAGTCTTACTATAGTCTTACTGTGCATTTACTATAGTCTTACTATACACTTACTATGGTCGTACTATAGTCTTACTCTACACTTACTATAGTCTTACTATAGACTTACTATACACTTACTATAGGCTTACTATAGTTTTAGTATACACTTACTATAGTTCTTAATATAGTCTTATTATAGTCTTACTAGACACTTAGTATAGTCTTACTATAGTCTTATTGTACAATTACTATAATCTTATTATACACTTATTATAGTCTTACTATACACTTATTATAATAGTCTGCCTATACACCTACTATAGACTTACTATACACGTACTATAGTCTTTTTTATATACTTATTATAGTCTTACTATAGTCTTACTATACACATACTGTAGTCTTTTTATACACTTACGATAGCCTTACTATACACGTATTACAGTCTTACTGTACAGTTACTATAGTCTTACTACACTTTTTTACACTTTTTATACACTTACTGTCTTTATCTTTTTATACACTTCTTCAGTCTTTTTAAACACTTACTATCATCTTATGATACACTTACTATCGTCTTACTATACACTTACTATAGTCTTTTTTATATACTTACTATAGTCTTACTATACATTTACTATAGTCTTACTATAGTCTTACTATACACATACTATAGTCATTTTATACACTTACGATAGCCTTCTATACACTTACTATAGTATTACTATACAATCAGTATAGTCTTTTTATACACTTACGATAGCCTTACTATACACGTATTACAGTCTTACTGTACAGTTACTATAGTCTTACTACACTTTTTTACACTTTTTATACACTTACTATCTTTATCTTTTTATACACTTCAGTCTTTTTAAACACTTACTCTCATCTTATGATACACTTACTTTCGTCTTACTATACACTTACTATAGTCTTTTTATGTACTTATAGTCTTACAATAGTCTTACTGTACACTTACTATAGTCGTATTATACACTTACTAGGTCGTACTATACTCTTACTATACACTTAATATAGTCTTACTATAGTCTTACTATACACTTACTAGGTTGTACTATACTCTTACTATACACTTACTATAGTCTTTTTTTTCTCTATAGTCTTACTATAGTCTTTTTTATACATTTAATATAGTCTTACTATACACTTATAGTCTTTCTATACACTTAGTATAGTCTTACTATGCACTTACTATAGTCTTTTTACACACTTGCTATAGCTTTACTATACATTTACTATAGTCTTACTACAGACTTACTAAAGTCTTACTACAGACTTACTATAGTCTTACTACAGACTTACTATAGTCTTATTATACACCTAAAATAGTATTACAATACACTTACTACAGTCTTACTATACACTTATATTTGTCTTACTATACAATTACTAGTCTTTTTATACACCTACTATAGTCTTACTATTCACTTACTACACACTTACTATAGTTTTACTATACACTTACTATAGACTTTTTATAAACTTACAATAGCCTTCTATATACTTACTATAGCCTTACTACACACTTACTATAGTCTTTTTATATACTTACTATAGTCTTACTATACACTTACTATAGTCTTGCTATAGAGTTACTATAGTCGTACTATAGTCTTACTATGCACTTACTATAGTCTTAGTATACACTTACTATAGTCTTAGTATGCATTTATTATAGTCTTACTATACACTTACTTTGGTCGTACTATAGTCTTACTATACACTTACGTCTTACTAGTGTCTTACTATACGCTTACTATAGGCTTACTATAGTCTTAGTATACACTTACTATAGTCTTATTATAGACTTACTAGACACTTACTATATTCTTACTATAGTCTTACTATTCACTTATAGTCTTACTAGACACTTAATATACACTTACTATAGGCTTACTATACACTTACTATAATTCTTACTATAGGCTTAGTATGGTCTTACTATGCACTTACTATAGTCTTTTTACACACTTACTTTAGCTTTACTATACACTTACTATTGTCTTACTATACACTTACTATAGTCTTTTAATACACTTACTATAGCCTTACTATACAGTTATAATTTTACTACACACTTACTATAGTCTTTTTATACATTTACTATAGTCTTTATACAGACTTACTAAAGTCTTACTACAGACTTACTATAGTCTTACTACACACTTACAATAGTCTTACTATACACTTATATTTGTTACTATACAATTAATATAGTCTTTTTATACACGTACTATAGTGTCACTATACACTTACTACACACTTACTATAGTCTTACTAAAGTCTTACTATACACTTACTATAGGCTTACTATAGTCTTACTATACACTTACTATAGTTCTTACTATAGNCTTACTATACACTTACTATAGGCTTACTATAGTCTTACTATACACTTACTATAGTTCTTACTATAGGCTTAGTATAGTCTTACTATGCACTTACTATAGACATTTTATACTTACTATAGTCTTACTATACACTTACTATAGTCTTGCCATAGTCTTTTTATACACCTAGTATAGTCTTACTATACACTTACAATAGTCCTAATATACACTTACTATAGTCTTACTATACACTTACTATAGTCTTGCTATACACTTACTATAGTCTTGCTATACACTTACTATNCTATAGTCTTACTATGCACTTACTATAGTCTTACAATACACTTACTATAGTCTTACTATACACTTACTATAGTCTTGCTATACACTTACTATAGTCGTATTATAGTCTTATTATACATTTACTATAGTCTTACTATACACTTACTATAGTCTTTTTAGACAATTACGATAGCCTTCTATACACTTACTATACAATTAGTATACTCTTTTTATATACTTATGATAGCCTTACTAACTATACTACACTAACTATACTTACTACTTATTTCAGTCTTACTGTACAGTTACTATAGTGTTACTACACTTTTATACACTTTTTATACACTTACTATCTTTATCTTTTTATACACTTCTTCAGTCTTTTTATACACTTACTATCATCTTATGATACACTTAATATCGTCTTACTATACACTTACTATAGTCTTACTACAGACTTACTATAGTCTTGCTTGCTATACACTTACTATAGTCGTACTATAGTCTTACTATGCACTTACTATAGTCTTACAATACACTTACTATAGTCTTACTATACACTTACTATAGTCTTGCTATACACTTACTATAGTCGTATTATAGTCTTATTATACATTTACTATAGTCTTACTATACACTTACTATAGTCTTTTTAGACAATTACGATAGCCTTCTATACACTTACTATACAATTAGTATACTCTTTTTATATACTTATGATAGCCTTACTAACTATACTACACTAACTATACTTACTACTTATTTCAGTCTTACTGTACAGTTACTATAGTGTTACTACACTTTTATACACTTTTTATACACTTACTATCTTTATCTTTTTATACACTTCTTCAGTCTTTTTATACACTTACTATCATCTTATGATACACTTAATATCGTCTTACTATACACTTACTATAGTCTTACTACAGACTTACTATAGTCTTGCTTGCTATACACTTACTATAGTCGTACTATAGTCTTACTATGCACTTACTATAGTCTTACAATACACTTACTATAGTCTTACTATACACTTATATTTGTCTTACTACACATTTACTATAGTCTTTTTATATACTTACTATAGTCTTAGTATACACTTACTATAGTCTTACTATGCATTTACTATAGTCTTACTATAGTCTTACTATACACTTACTATAGGCTTACTATAGTTTTAGTATACACTTACTATAGTCTTACTAGACACTTACTATAGTCTTACTGTATTCTTACTATACACTTATATTTGTCTTACTATACAATTACTATAGTGTTTTTATACACCTACTATAGTCTTACTATAGTCTTACTTAGTACACACTTACTAATCTTATTATACACTTACTATAGTCTTTTTATACACTGACGATAGACTTCTATATACTTACTATACTATTACTACACAATTAATGTAGTCTTTTTATACACTTACTATAGCCTTACTATACACTTATTATAGTCTTACTAAACACTTACTATAGTCTTAGTATACACTTACTATAGTCATTTTATACACTTACGATAGCCTTACTATACACTTACTATATAGTATTATTGTACAATTAATATAGTCTTTTTATACACTTACTGTTACCTTACTATACACTTTATACTCTTACTATACAATTACTATTGTCTTACTATACACTTATATTAGTCTTATTATGTAATTACTATGTTCTTTTTTTATACACTTACTATAGGCGTACTATAGTCTTACTATGCACTTACTATAGTCTTACTATACACTTACTATAGTCTTACCATACACTTACTATAGTCTTACCATACACTTAGTATAGCCTTACTATAGTCTTATTGTACACTTACTATAGTCTTACTGTACACTTATTATAGTCTTCCTATACACTTACTATCGTCTTACTATACACTTACTATAGTCTTGCTATACACTTACTGTAGTCGTACTATTGATTTACTATAGTCTTACTATAGTCTTATTATATACTTACTATAGTCTTACCATACACTTAGTATAGTCTTACTATAGTCTTATTGTACACTTACTATAGTCTCACTATACACTTATTATAGTCTTCCTATACACTTACTATAGTCTTACTATACACTTACTATAGTCTTACCATACACTTACTATAGTCTTACCATACACTTAGTATAGCCTTACTATAGTCTTATTGTACACTTACTATAGTCTTACTGTACACTTATTATAGTCTTCCTATACACTTACTATCGTCTTACTATACACTTACTATAGTCTTGCTATACACTTACTGTAGTCGTACTATTGATTTACTATAGTCTTACTATAGTCTTATTATATACTTACTATAGTCTTACCATACACTTAGTATAGTCTTACTATAGTCTTATTGTACACTTACTATAGTCTCACTATACACTTATTATAGTCTTCCTATACACTTACTATAGTCTTACTATACACTTACTATAGGCTTTTTATATACTTACTATAGTCTTTTTAGACACTTATGATAGCCTTCTATACACTTACAAAACAATTAGTATACTCTTTTTATATTCTTATGATAGCCTTACTAACTATACTACACTAACTATACTTACTACTTATTTCAGTCTTACTGTACAGTTACTATAGTCTTACTACACTTTTATACACTTTTTGTGTATAAGTGTATCATAAGACTATCATCTTATGATACACTTAGTATCGTTTTACTATACTTACTATAGTCTTACTACAGACTTACTAAAGTCTTACTATACACTTACTATAGTCTTACTACACACTTACTATAGTCTTGCTATACACTTTAGTCTTGCTATACACTTACTTTAGTCGTACTATAGTCTTACTATACACTTATTATACTCTTACTATACACTTACTATAGTCTTACTATACACTTACTATAGTCTTACTACACACTTACTATAGTCTTGCTATACACTTTAGTCTTGCTATACACTTACTTTAGTCGTACTATAGTCTTACTATACACTTATTATACTCTTACTATACACTTACTATAGTCTTACTATACACTTACTATAGTCTTACTATAGTTCTAGTATACACTTACTATACAATTACTATTGTCTTACTATACACATATTAGTCTTATACAATTACTATGTTCTTTTTTATACACTTACTATAGTTTTTCTATACACTTATAGTCTTTCTATACACTAGGTATAGTCTTACTATAGTCTTTTTATACACTTACTACAGTCTTACTATACGCTTACTATAGTCTTGCTATACACTTACTATAGTCGTACTATAGATTTACTAGTCTTACTATAGTCTTATTATATACTTACTATTGTCTTACCATACACTTAGGATAGTGTTACTATAGTCTTATTGTACACTTACTATAGTCTTACTATACACTTACTATAGTCTTTTTATATACTTACTATAGTCTTACTATAGTCTTCCTATACACTTACTATAGTCTTACTATACACTTACTATAGTCCTACCATACACTTATTATAGTCTTTTTACTTACGATAGCCTTACTAACTATAATACACTAACTATACTTACTACTTATTTCAGTCTTACTGTACAGTTACTATAGACTTACTTCACTTTTATACACTTTTTATACACTTACTATCTTTTTCTTTTTATACACTTCTTCAGTCTTTTTATACACTTACTATCATCTTATGATACACTTAGTATCGTTTTACTATACACTTACTATAGTCTTACTACACACTTACTATAGTCTTGCTATACACTTACCTTAGTCGTATTATAGTTTTACTATGCACTTACTATAGTCTTACCATGCACTTACTATAGTCTTGCTATAGTCCTACCATACACTTATTATAGTCTTTTTATACACCTACTATAGTCTTACTATACACTTCCTACACACTTACTATAGTCTTGTTATATACTTACTATTGTCTTACCATACACTTAGTATAGTCTTACTATAGTCTTTTTATATACTTACTATAGTCTTACTATAGTCTTCCTATACACTTACTATAGTCCTACCATATACTTATTATAGTCTTTTTACTTACGATAGCCTTACTAACTATAATACACTAACTATACTTACTACTTATTTCAGTCTTACTGTACAGTTACTATAGACTTACTTCACTTTTATACACTTTTTATACACTTACTATCTTTTTCTTTTTATACACTTCTTCAGTCTTTTTATACACTTACTATCATCTTATGATACACTTAGTATCGTTTTACTATACACTTACTATAGTCTTACTACACACTTACTATAGTCTTGCTATACACTTACCTTAGTCGTATTATAGTTTTACTATGCACTTACTATAGTCTTACCATGCACTTACTATAGTCTTGCTATAGTCCTACCATACACTTATTATAGTCTTTTTATACACCTACTATAGTCTTACTATACACTTCCTACACACTTACTATAGTCTTGTTATATACTTACTATTGTCTTACCATACACTTAGTATAGTCTTACTATAGTCTTTTTATATACTTACTATAGTCTTACTATAGTCTTCCTATACACTTACTATAGT